>JAJOZX010000508.1:132500-190000 GCA_023014485.1 Bathynomus jamesi
ACCCTAAGCTTGTTAAGTCTTGACGTACATTTGTTTTTAATGTCCTGAATGTGGTTTGCAAAAGATAATGATGTGTTGTATGTGACCCCAAGTATTTTGGTCTTGTGAGTGTGTGGAATGTTGGTGTTTAGTGTAATCTGTGGAGTTATCTGGTGTTCTTTTGTGTTGCTTGTTAGCAAGGTGATGGTTGATTTTGTGGGCGCTACTTTGAGTCTATTGTGTGTGAGCCAGTCTTGTATACTGTTATTTGTAGTGGTGTCGATGTTGTTGTGGGTGGATGTTAGAGTGATGTCATCTGCATATGATGATAAGGTAAGCTTGTTATCTATGGGTGTTGGAATGTCATGCATGTATAAGATGAACAGTGGTGATGAGAGAACAGAGCCTTGAGGGACCCCGTTCGGAAAAAGCTTGTTTTTGGATGAATTGCCATTAAATGTGACATGTGAGTATTTTCCTGAAAGATAGTTGCCCAGCCACCTTTTGTTGTTATTGTGCATGTTTGTGTTGAGTATTTTGTTTATGAGAGGGAAGCGTGGGATAGCATCAAATGCTTTATTAATGTCTATTGTTGCTAATAGTGTACGTTGAGCTGGTCGTCTGGAGTTGATGCCATCCATGATGTGCTGCGTGAGGTTCGTGAGTAATGTCGTGGTTGAGTGGTGAGGTTTGAATCCATGTTGAGTAGGCGATAGTGGTATGTGTGGGTTGGTGATTTTTAAGATTAGTCTTTCTGTTATTTTGGAAGGTGTGCATAGTAAAGTAATGGGTTTATATGAAGCTGGTTCTGTTGGATTTTCGTTTGGTTTTGAGTAGTGTAATAATTTTACCTTGTTTCCATATATTAGGAATAATACAGTGTTGGTATGAATATGTGCTGATGTTTGTGAGAGCTAGTGTTCCCTATGGGCCCAAGTGTTTACGGTGTATGTTAGATATGTTGTCTGGTCCAGTAGCCTTCGAATTCTTAATATTTTTGATCTTGGTGGTCTGCTCTGTATTGAAGGGTGTAATGGTCGTGTCGAGTCTGTAGGTTTTCTTGTGTCTGGCTGTTTGTCTGTCTGAGTGTTTCTGGTTGTTGTCTCTGTTTAAGTGACTTATCTTTGCGTAGTGATTAACTAGATGTTAGCTTGTTGTGTATATGGTTGGGATATTATTTTGGCTGCGACAGATAGCCGCGTGTGAGGTGTGAATGCCGCTGTTAGAGTGGTTAATGCTGTTTATAGTCTTGTATAGCCTGGATGTAACTGTGGAGTGGTTTAGTGTTGTTATGTATGCTCCACTAATTGTAAAAATTTATTTAAAACAAAATTACAAACTGAACATATTTCTTGAGCTACTGATCAGAACTGAGATATAAGGGGTTCCTAAAAACCTTAGCCCCCCCCCCCATTTGCAGCTTACATGCTTACTTATATCGAAATAGTTTTTAGTGATTATAAAAATATATAAAATTATTTATTGCAGGTATTAAAATTACTCTAGCTGATAAAGTGATAATATAATGGCTTCTCAATTAATTGGTGATTCGGAGAGGCAACGTGTGATAGATCGCATACGAGCAATAACATTTCGGGAAACTCGTGATGCTGGAGCCACCTTTATAACACGTTCATGGGTTGCCAAAAAGTTGCGAAGAAGTGAGAACTTCGTCAAAAGAAATTGGAATAAAACTTTGGATGAATGTGAAATGGATACAACCAAATCTGGGCGCCCAAATTTGCCTCTCTCTCAGGAAACAAAGGACATCATTGAAAGCGGTACGCGTAAACGGAAAAACAGCTGTGCTAAACTTTCTAGAGAGATCGAAGTGTTGAGAGGAAAGATCGTTAGTGGTGAGATCATTCGACTGTACCGTCATAGGCAAGGTTTAAAGCCTTGGCATGAACTTCCAAAGCCAAGAAAAACTCAACTTAACATCGATGACAGAATGTGGTTTGCCCATTATCTTGAAGATAATGATTTCATGCATTTAGCTGTCTCCGATGAATTTTTTGTTTAAGTAACACGTCGGCCTAACTACCAAAATGATCGTGTGGGGGCCACAACACCAGATGAAATCGATGACAATGAACATTATCGCGAATTATTAGAAAGTCCAGACTGTGTTGGTGTGTTTGTTTTGTTCACTGCAAAGAAGCTCATGTGGGTGCTGAACAGTGGTGTAGTGCTGTGGGAACGCGTGGGAACGGCGTTCCCTTACTTTTTTTGGTAGACGGAACGGCGTTCCCTCACTATTTCAAATAAATCCGAACTTACAAATCTCTAACGTCATGAAATTTTAATTCCCACCCCTAGAAGAAATATGAGAAAGAATCATAAACTGTTTCATTTCTTTTAGCTTCGACTGAGGCAATGCTAGCCTATAAAGATCTGATGAAGCAGTCACCACGGCGTACCAGTTGTTAACTTTTTTTTAGTTAATCATTCCAGTTGTTAGCTATTTTTATTGATCGTACTGGATGTCATATATCTAATGACACTGGAAATACTGCATCTTCAACCTTGGAATATATTCTAATATCCAGTGCATATGACCTCAAAATATCCCTGAAATTGGTCAGATTTCAAAAGATTTCCCGTGGGGGCTTACAGTGCCCCCGGACCCCCAGCTGTATGGGCTCGCCGCGCTCGCTATTGTCCCCCCCGCATCTGAGTAACACTTTCAAAATGCGTTCCCTCACTTCTTTATTTAGCACTTCACCACTGGTGCTGAAGCCAAATGGTCAGCGTTGGGATGGACAGTATTTTCGTGATATTATTCTATCCCAGCATGTCATTCCTTTTCTAAGAAATCCAAACAATCTTATGGATATCGATCAGGTCACACTTCTGCACGATAAGGCCCCCTGCTTTAAGGCATTAGCCACTCAACAGTTGTTGCGGAACCATGAGATCGATTTCTTTGGAAATGAAGAATTGCCAGGAAATTCTCCTGACCTGAACGTATGTGAACACATTGGATCAATTATAAAGGACAAGGTTGAATGTCTCTTGTTTCAAGAACCTGCAGCAAATCGATTTTCGAAGGATACAATGACGCAACACATTGAAACTGTTTTAGCAAATTTGCGTAACGATCAAGATCTATTAACGTCACTTTTGGCAAGCTACCCAAAGCGAATTCAGGCTGTCTTGGAAGCCAATGGCGGGAACACCAAGTTTTAATTGTTTCTCATTAAATGCAGGATTAAATTCTCTTTTGTAAGGTATGTTTAGTTTTACTATACCTCTAATGTTTTAGGCCATGGGCGGGGGGGGGCTAAGGTTTATTGGAGCCCCGTAGGAGACCTAAAATATCCATATGCAATTGAGACCCAAAAATGCATTTTTCAAAGAATTATGTTGTACACTAAATGTAAATTATATCGCGAAAAAGATTTCAAGAAGCGTTGGTATAATATTTAAACTTAGAAATGTAGTCCCTAAACAAGTTTTATTTACTCTTTATCATACTCTTGTTCTTCCTTATATAACGTACTGCACACTTGTTTGGGAAAACTCTGCTAACAACGCATTAAATGATATCTTTGTCATCCAAAAATGAGCAATAAGGTTATTATCTGATGCTGAATTCCTTGATCACTCTATTGCATTATTTAAAGAGTAAACCTACTAAATCTCAATGATGTAACCAAACTGGCACATTTTATTTTATTTATGAGTGTAAGAACAAAATTATTAATTTACAATGGGTAAATAGATATTTTGTAACTCAAGAAATCCACTCATATCAGACCAGAAATAGATCAAAGCTCGTTATACCTCAATATAGATTGTTTTCATCTCAAAAACTATCCATTTTCATTGGATTGAAACTATGGAATGACTTAAATGTCTATATAAAAAATATTGTGAATGTAAATTTGTTTAAAACAAAGTTGAAATCCCGATTAATAATAGCATACTAACAAAAATCTAGGATTAATGTCCATTAATGTTGTTTACTAATTATTAATTTCTCATGTGTAATCTAGTATTAAAAACACATTTCTTGGGATTGTTCAGTTCTTATCTCGTGTATAATATTTGTTTCTTTGTATGGTATTGGTATAATGCCTTCAATGGTGACCTTGCATTTGTCATGTCACTAGTGATAATTTAAGATTAATACATGCTTTAACTATTAATAATACTTACTTAGTTATTTATTTATTATTAATTAATAACAATAGCTGTTTATTTTTAATAAGAGCCCAGTAAAGCCTAAAGCTTAAGGGCCAAATAAAATAAAATAAATAGTTCAGCTTCACAATTATTCATGTCATTGTAAAACGAATGTATTTATTTTATTATTAATAAAGGTTATTCAATTCAAAAAAATGAATTCCCTAAATGTTTTTTCTTTGAGTTTGTTGTTTATTTCTGTGTTGAGCTGTTGTATCTGCTGTTTTATGGCTTGTGTGGGTGGTGTTTGTACGTTATGTTTGAGGTTATGATGTTGCCTTATGAGGTGGGCTATTTCTCTAGTGTAATTTGGGTTGTATCTCCTAATGTTTCCCTTGGGTATGTATTTGTATGTAGGGGATGATACCTGTTCTCATTCGTTTATACAGTCCTAAACGGCTACGGTAATCTGTACTAAATTTAGTATACACATTAAGGGAGAACCAGGGAAGGATTTAATAACACACCGCCCTTCATAGTCCTCTCCAGGTCGTCTTTTGGAGGGCTTTTGCTGCGCAAGGCGCAGCGGGCATTCTAATATATATATATAACACGGGTGTTTCAAAAGTCCCTCACTAATTTGATTTTCAATTTTCTTTGCAGCTAATCGACCAACGACGTTCATCTTGTGGTAAACTCTTACTCAGTAGTTGAGAATGTTTTTGAGTCTACATTTGAAGTTTTGCTCCGTTTTCTTCTGCTACCATGCTGACTCTAGAGCAGAGGTGTAAAATCGATGCATGGCAGGAGGTTTTTCAATCTGTGGTCGAAGTGCAGCGACGATTCCGGGCAGTTTACGGACAGCATTATGCACCGGATAGGAACACCATCGTCGCCACCCACCAGGAGTTTATGGAGACCGGATCCGTAAAGGACAAACCACGATCAGGAAGACCTCGAAGTGGGCGGAGTGAGGAGAATGTCGAAACTGTCCGTGAGGCGTTTACTCAGAGTCAAGGAAAGTCCATTCGGCGAGCTGCTGCGGAACTGAACATCAGCGCGACATCTATCCAACGGATTTTGCGGCGTGGTCTCAAGCTGTATCCGTACAAGATCCAGGTGGTTCAGAAGCTGGAACCTCAAGACTACGATTGCCGGGTGGAGATGTGTGAGACACTGCTGCATCACTACGAAAGAGACCCATCGATCCTGGAGCACATGTGGTTCAGCGACGAAGCGCTCTTCCACCTTTCTGGTCGCGTCAATCGGCACAACACCCGCATCTGGGGAACTCACTATCCTGCGGAGATCCGTGAACATGAAAGGGACACGCCGAAATTGGTCGTCTGGTGTGCCATCTCCTTAGCTGGGCTGATTGGTCCGTTCTTCTTCCGGGATCAAGATGGAAATTCCGTGAACGTCAACGGAGACAATTACCTTCGTATGCTTCAGGAGTTCTGCATCCCCCAACTGTCAGCTGTAGCTGACATGCAAGAAGTCATTTTCCAGCAAGACGGTGCCCCTGCTCATTACTCGCGTGATGTTCGCTCATTTCTGAATAAGCAGTTCCAGGATCGGTGGATTGGTCGCCGTGGTCCCATCGAATGGGCTGCTCGCTCGCCTGATCTTACCCCATGCGACTTCTTTTTGTGGGGCTACATTAAGAGCAAAGTGTACGCCACCAAGCCGCGAGTCCTCCCCACACTAGAAGAACGGACCAGGAATGCGTGTGCTTCTGTTACTCCCGAAATATTGTCCAATGTCGGCCAAGAATGCGTAAAACGGTGGCTCGCTTGTTTCGAAAAAGACGGTGCCCACGTTGAGGTGTACCAGTGACTTTCCAGTAGACTTATGAAGCCAAGTTTGATGCCACCAAAATTCTCATGAATCGTAGACTCAGCAACCAAATTGTCATTTGGTTCCTTTTGTAATTGCTATTTTAATAAAATTTTAAAAATAATGAGGGACTTTTGAAACACCCTTATGTAGCGGATCGACAAGAAATAGACCAACAAATAGACAGAAATCCTTTCCTTCCACGCTATCATCAAACAGTCTTGGAAAACACACGTGGGCAAACAGTCAAACAATGGAAAGTCTGTTTCTTCCCAAAAGGCGAGCGCAAGCCCTAATCAACTAAAGGACGCGCGGACAAAGCGTCTTAAGATTTGGTGCGAAGTCCTACGTCACAGGAACTACGTATAAAAGCGAGCACCCGCTCACACTCCTTCTCACTTCGTTAGCGCTTCCATTTCGTTAGACTACTCTGTACGATATCATCTCTTCAACCGCCTTCCAGCCTCCTGCCGGAGGCGAGGCCTGCTACTTCCTTCAAGGCCTAAGATTTATCATGAAGCCTTCAAGTTTATCTACATTCCTCGAGATATATTCAGCACCTCAGACCTACGCCTGCAAGATCATTTAAGGCCAGCCTGCACCTCGAGAAGTAACATCACCTCAGGCCTCCGTACGAAGCCTACATCCATCGTCTCGAGAGGCTTAACGGACAACGACAACTCGAATCTACGTTAATAGGTTCGTCTTCAACCCGCCTTCAACAGGGTTACATCGTCCTAAGATAAGTACCTCCTATTCTAAGTACTCTTGTGAAGCCTACATTAGCCTACCGCCGAACGGTAGGCTATACTCCCAAAGTGTGTAATTAAGCGTTCCAACTGACTCTCGTGAAAGAACGCAGTAGGCCTGTTATCCAATTCAAGTGTCATTTCAATACCGTAATTCCGCGTATCATCCGTTATTATGTTCAATTCATATTTGTGTGATAACTAAATATTCTCTTGGCGTAATCACTTAACATCACATAATGGTCTTATATATAAATGATATTTGTGTAATCATTGTCAAGCATTTCAATCCATTATTATTAGGCCGCATCAATTATTCTATGTGCATCCATACAATCATTTAGCCTACTTAATCAGTGTCACGTATTCTATTCAGTGTACCAAACGCACGTGCATTCTTTATATCATTTACTAGGCCCATTCAATGTTCCATGTTGCATGCCATTTACATACCATCAACGAGTACATTACTTATTACGTGTCAATTAAGCTATTAACATTTCATCTTATTAGCTAAGTCTGTCAGAAGCATAACGTAAAACTACCAATTAATTACTGTCAATTCTTTGTTATATCACAGTGAATAAATAACGGCTTTATTTTCATAATAAAATACAAAACTATAAGGTGTCTTTTATAACCTTAACATTAATTTGCTTGGGTGTAATCCAAGCTGGTGACCCTCGCTGCCATTTCGGTCACTTCCAATAGTATGGTGGGCCTAATCAAATAACCACTTATTCCAATCGGTGATACTGTATGACATCATAAATTATTAACCCAGCCTTTCATTAATAAGCAATCAGTCATTGCAACAATTAATCATTGCATACAATTAAATCATTATCACCTTAAACGGCTAAAACAAGGTCCACTATATATATATATATATATATATATATATATATATATATATATAAATAATAAATAAATTTATACACACACACACACACACACTTTTTTTTTACATTAACTATATTAGAGCTTTTGTTCAATCGCGTCCAGTTTTTGTGGTAAGTTTAAAAAATCATTTCTAAACCAAGATAGATATTCCTGAGTTGCTTCGCATGAACCATAATTTTACAAAATCCACCAAATCACGTAAACCCATATAATCATACTCAAAATGTACACTGTTTGACAACTGACTATCTTATACTAACATAGTGGCCAGTAGTATACTACGTGACCTTCCTACATTATATCCTCCGTACTATCGTTCGTATCACCGTGGTAACCATCTTTTCATACTTTCATTAACTTTTCCTTTTCTTTCCCATATCATAATCTACACTCGTTTGTCCACTGTTTATCTCGCCTCCATGCAAGTGTTTTGTTCTTGTTTAAAACTATCGTAACACGAAAGTTTTAATTTTCCTTCAGCTTCCACAGTTTTAAACGATTAAACATTTTTCCAGTGCAAATTTGAACAGCTTCTATTTCACGCAACCCACTTATTCGTACACTACTTCCGACGAATTTATAAAATCTTTTATTATAAAAGGTATGGTAACGCCGCTTGTTATTTAAATTACTGTACTTCAGAAATTTTAAGAACATCCTCATGACTCAAGTCATCATTATTATTATTATTAAATAAAAAAAAGGAAATCGGAAAATGTTTGGAATCCAATTTTAAAAATACTGAACCATAATCCAAATCGGTAATCCGAGCGCGAATCGGCATCAGAATCCAGATCAAATTTCCGGATCCAAATTCAACCAAAACTCCCTTGAATCCACATTTGGGATTGCCTACCTGTGTGTGTGTGTGTGTGTGTGTGTGTGCGCGCGCGCGTGCGTGCGTACGTGCGCACAAAGGTCATGTGACGGAGAAAGGACCTATAGCTTTGGTCGGATCCAGTAGTTATTCTGATACGTCATGTCGCGATTTACATTACGTTGGTAGAGATATTACGTTAACCATTCACTTTTGGCTACGTTGCGTCCTGTACAGGTTGGGGCTCAAAATTACCTAGTAAATTACGTAACCCTAAAGCTGAAGAAATTTTTACCAGGTAAATTTGGCCCACCCTGTATATTTTACATTTTTGTCATATTTTTTATAGGTTTAATATAAATAAATAAAGTCCTTTATATATTTTACGAAAAATAAGCAGTCAAATTTAAGATAAAAAGTTTAAAAACAATAATAAACCATTCTTTCAACATTCTAATGAGACAAAAGTGCTGAAATTCTTTCCTCTCAAACTTATTGAGAAAATTCCAATGTAATCATTAGTTTTTTTTTTTTTTATCTAGGAAACCTTATTTTGCATTTCAGAATATCACGCACCCTCATTTTGACACCCTTTTCATGATTTAAGAATAAATTTAAAAGAATTTTAGAAATATTTCGCTTTTGTCCGTTATTTATTCCCGTTTTTAAAATTTTCGAGCGGTTACAGAAGATGGATTGTAATTGACTTTTAACGAGTAAAATTATAAGGAAATTGCTATTATATTTAAACGCAAACTCTCACTCTCTCACTCAAAATTTAAACCCGACTGTCATCTTTGATAGTTTAACTTCATTTATAATTTAGGTATAAATGGATGCAAAATGTAACTAATTTTGCTGTTCAAAAAAATAGTTAAGATTAAAATTCATTTTGCTTCGTTGTAAAATCTTTTCATTTGTGATGCATTATTTTTGAAAATAATGAAACATTAACGTGGCATGAAAGGGAGAAGTCATGGGTAAGAGCAGTTGAGATGGATAACTTGAGAAGTATTGGTGGTGTGCGCCGGATTGAGAGAGTGAGAAATCGTGCGGTTCGTGACAGATGTGGTGTGTCAGTGGAAGTGAAAATTGAGGAAAGCGCGTTAAGATAGTTTGTACATGTTGAAAGAATAGAAGATGACATAGTAGTGAAAAGGATGAATGTGTATAAGAGCTTTTGCGAAGGTAGAAGAAGGAGAGGAAGGCCGAGAAGAAGATGGACGGATATGGTGAATGATTGCGTGAGAAATCGTGGGCTTAATCTAGGTAATGCAAGAGAGGTGGTTGCAAGTAGGTTGGAATGGAGGTGGTTTGTTAGAAGGAGGTAAGTTCGGGACATACTCTTATTTTTGCCAAAGCCCGAAAGCATCACCACATATGCCGTACGAAGCGCCTCGGGTGTGAAATTTAGCCATGTTAGGGGTGCTGGTTCACCAGGATGCCGGCATGAATAGTGAGTATACTTAGTTTCTACCTTTTATCTTCTTCATTACCATCTATATTTTATATCTCAGCGTTCCTACCTTTCATTACAATTCATTTGAGAAATGAGATTCGTTATGTAGGCGTATGTATGTATGTATGTATGCGTTCCATATTAGTTAAGCCTGATATACACAAGTTGGAAATACAAGTTTATAATATTTTGTAACTTCTATTCTCAAAGACCATCATGTCTTTAGTGTAATTAGAGCCTCCTAAATTATAACTTGTGGGGCCCCAAAGTGTGGAGCATCCACACTTTAGGACCCCCACAAATTATGATTTTTTTATTATTAAATGTTTCTTAATAATATTAAATGTATATTCAGGATCCTTTAAACTATTTCCCCCAACATACTCTTTTCAACAATCACCACTCCAGTGTTGATCTTTTCAACTATGTCTCCCCCCCCCCCCCCCCAAAGTTTAAACTGCAAATTAACCAAAATAAGATAAGAAAACAAGAAGAACAAATTTATTATTGGATCTTTTCGGTTTGACGGCCTGCGCAAAAAAATGAAAAGCCCAGCTTTTTTATTTAGTTAATGTTTATTACATTTCAGAATAATACATTTTAGTTTAGAGAAATGAAAAATAGTATCAAAAAAATAGAGATGAAAGTGGAAAAAATAACAAAACATAAGACATTACTAGGAGAAGCCCGTGCTAAAAACCACACTTAAACAATCAACAGTGGCAATTTTATTTTTTTTTAATATTATTTCCCGAAAGAGCATATACACAAACAAACAAACATTATCCAATTTGGATTTTAGCTTTATATATATAGATAATTTTGAAGTGGCTACAGAACCGTCTCGACGGTCCCGCAACCTGTAGGCTACGCGACCGTCGCGCCGGTTATGGAAACCCGTGCCAAGTCATGGCTACTGGACCGTCAAACTCTAGAATCTACCAACTGGTTAGGTTAATTGAATGACCGGTTAGGTCAAATGTATGCCCTTGACGATTGATTAGGTTAAGTCGTGATATTTTCGTTAGTTTACTGTCAAAACTAGCGAAAATATCACGACTTAACCTAACCAATCGTCAAAGGCGTACAGTTGACCTAACCGGGCACTAAATAATTTTCACGGAGGTTGGCTCTGTTGATTCTTTAAGCGTGGTATTTTTACCAGGGGCTTCTGCTAGTAATGTCTTATTTATAATGGTTTTTTTTACACTTTCAACTATTTTCTTGATGTATTTTTCATTTCTCTAAACTAAAATGTATCATTCTGAAATGTAATAAACATTAACTAAATAAAAAATCTGGGTTTTTGTTTTTTCCGCAGTCCGTCAAACCGAAAGGATCCTTATTATTTATTGCAAACATATAATAAATAGAAAAACATTATTTACATAGGATAAAATTTGAAAATTGGTTAGGTTTAGTCGTGATATTTGCGTTAGTTTTAACGAAAATATCACGACTAAACCTAACCAATCGTCAAGGGCATACAGTTGACCTAACCGGGCATTCAAATTTCATCCATGTAAATAATGGTTCTCTATAACCCGGAAATATGATAGAATATAATAGAATTTTCAAGATGTGTATCTTACAGTATATACATATCTCAAAAATTCTATTATGCAAATAAGATAAGTAAAACCTGCTAAATTATCTCCCCCCTAATATTGACCTTTTAAACTATGTCCACCCTCTCTGAAGCTGAGGGGGGGGGGGAAATAGTTTAAAATATACCTTATTAATATTATTAAAGGCCATTAGGCAAAAATAATTTGCCTGTTTCAGCCTAGTTACATTCACTACTATGAATGGATTATTTATCTAAAACAGTTCATGTTTGAAAAACATTGGTAATAATTAAATTTTTTGGTTTTTGGTTTTACATGAATGTTACTTTTACTCTTCCTGTTACTCTATTTTGCTTCTGAGAATTAATTACTGTTCAAACTGTAGTGTAGGAATTCTTCCTGCAATAAATATGCAAATATATAAATAATGTACAGCAAGTTCGAATTAATTTATTTTCATATATTTAAACTATGAATTTCTGTAGAAACTATTCATTCTAGAGTTTTCTCCCTTAAAAGAAATTTTCAGATACAATCCGATATTTTGTTGAGCTCTCGTCATTTATTTCAAATATTGAACATTATTTGGATGGCAGACGTATGACGATTTATCTTTGCTGCCGACGACGCAGGGATGTGATGCGTACGATAATTATCGTACATATACAATAATGTGGAGTCTGTGTACGATACTGTCTTCGAAATGTATGGTAATTTTGGCCTTATCAAAAGCACTGAAAAAAAATTCTTTTCCAATGTGCAACTGTCATCATTGGAAGGATTGTAGAGGTTTGGATAAAAGATTCGGAGGTTTCTAGAGGTTTTCTAGCCCAGTTTGAGAGCCAGAGGTATTTGTATCTAGCAACAGTGCATCATCTGTCCTCCCTGTAATCTGTCCTCCCTTGTGAACAGACGTGTTTTATCGAGTGTCCAGTGTTACCAATTGAATAAGTGGTTTCAGTCAAAGTAGCTTTAAAAATATAGTGTTCGGTGCCTTCTTAACTAAGTTACCACTATTATTAATTATTCATAACAAATATATTTTATTTATTGTCATTATTTATTATTATATTTACTTGATTAAACTAAGGCTAGTGCATATAGCGTGTTTTGTTTTGTTCGAGAAGTGTAAATTTCCAATCTTTTAGAAAACGGTCTAATAAGGTCGATTTTGCTTTGCTGAGGATCATCAAGTAGGGTGTGGTCACCCTCCGTCGGAAAAAAATCGGCTGAGTAGCGGGCAGATAAGTTATTTATTTATTTAATTTTTTTTTATTGTTCATAAATTGCTTTATATCTTTATCCCTCTTTATTAATACGTTTTCTTTTTCAGAACCTTCATCGGTAGCTTAATTACGTATATATTCGTTCAATACAATTTTGTGTTACAGGAACCTGTCTTCTGAGTTTCAAGAACATTTTTGTTTGTGTATTTGTCGTCAAAACTAAACACTCGGTAGACCTACGTTTTATTTATTAATTGCTCTTTACTTATTCCCGAAGACTTATGTCGTTATTAGATTACTATTATTAAGTCCCTATTAATTTCCAAACGCTAGTAATTTAGTTAATAGCATGGCACTCCCGTCAAGTACTTGCAGTCGGTGTGAAGGGAAGTTTGCTGCTTAGGCGTTTAATTTAGCTAATAATAACGATCAATTAGTTTGCAGGTGGTGCTCGAACATGGATTTACTGAAGAACTAGCTACAGCATAAGAGGGAGGCCAGAGTGAGGCTTGAAGAAAGGGTGATGCTTCTGACGGCGAAATTAGAATCCCTTGGCCCTTCTGAGAGTTGTTGTTCTTCAGTCGCAGCCTCTACTGCATCAATTTCTACTAATGTAGAGAGTTCCCGACCCTTCGTTCAAGTGTGTAATGGAACCCCGTTGAGACAACCTAAGACTTGTCTACCAGTATTAACAAACAATAAGTTTTCTGTTTTAGGTTTCGAAGACGTTGATGAACCTGAAATACGACTCGTTGGCGATTCCACTTTTCGAGAGCAGCTCGAGGAATTCTGTGGAAGAAACCCCCGTCGTAGGCGCCTGCTACCCTGGTGCAAGAGTGGAGGATATAACAAATAGTGTTGATCATTTTTACAGACGGAACCTCTGAAGATAATGTATGTTATTCATGTCGGTACTAATAACGTTTTAAATTCTAGATCGGAAGAGCTGCTGGCTAGTTATAGGGACTTACAAGAGAGACTAAAGGAAAAAACTAATGAGATTGTTTTAACAGGTATACTACTTCGAATTATCCAACGTAACGAGTTCTACAACAAGGCGACCTATATCAACAATAACCTAAAATCTCTTTGCCAACAGGAAGGAGTGCATTTTGCGAATTTTTGGAACAGTATCTACGGCAGGAGGGACTTCTTCCTCGGAGATGGACTTCATCTTAATGACGTTGGAGCTGCGCGTTTAGGAAGACTATTTCATAATACTGTCTCTTCTTTTCAGGCTGCCGTAACTCGAACGGTCCCGGCGTAATTTCCTCAAAGTTCCCTTGCGCTCGCGAAGGTATTGCAATTACAAACAATTTGAAGGTTCTATCCTTAAATGCTCGTAGCCTACGAAATAAAATAAACGATTTTTTTCTTTAATTGCTTGTAAAGACTGACTTAATTGCGATAAATGAATCGTGGCTTAGCACTGAAACACGTGACTTTGTAAGGGAGTATCAAATTAGAGGTTATAGACTTTTTGTTAAAAACAGAATCGGTAGGCGAGGAGGCGGTGTTATGTTGTATATCAAAGATAATATTGCGAACGTTATAGAAGTAAAGCATAGAATTCCAGAACCGATAGATTCGACTGTAGCAGAACTTAAGTTGAACGATTTCAAACTTCTTGCCGTTATATATAGGCCCCCCCACCTAATCAAACAGCTGATAGGAACGTACGCGTTATATCGTGAACTAAAAAGAATAATGGGTAGTGAGCAGGCCTTAATTATGGGTTACTTTAATTGCGCTAACGTGAATTACGATCTACAGATCTACAGAAGCTAAGGCTAACAAAGACCCTAAGATCCACTCTAAGGTTAGCCCGAGAGAAAGGAAAGAGTAGGGGGGTTAAGAGGAGAGAAGAGAATAAGGGGTTAAGAGGAGAGAAGAGAATAAGGGGTTAAGTAAGGAGGAACACCTATCACTCGCTTCATAGCGCGTAATTTCGAATTTAAATCGAAGGATATTATATTGCCCCTTTACAAGTCCCTAGTCAGGCCTCATTTGGAATATGCCGTTCAGTTTTGGTGCCCGTACTTGCGTGAGGATATTGATAGGTTAGAAAGGGTTCAGCGTCGTGCCACGAAACTTATTCCGGCATTGCGCAATAAGCCTTATGAAGATAGGATTAAAGTGTTAGACTTGTATTCACTCGAAACTAGGAGATTAAGGGGGGAGCTTATTGAAGTTTTCAAAATCGTTAATAACATCGATAACGTAAATTTTGACAAATTGTTCACTTTCGATAATAGTAATACTCGCAATAACGGATTCAAGTTGCGTGGCAGACGTTTCATTACTAATATCGCTAAAAACTTCTTTACGTTTAAAGTAATTGATAAATGGAATAATCTTCCCGCGTCAGTCGTTCATTCTACCAGCGTTAATGTGTTTAAGAACCGTCTTGACAGACATTTTAAAAATATTACGTTGTTTAAAATTAAAAAAGAAAGTTAACAACAGGAGCTCTGGTGGTGGTGCTCGAGGATGAGTCTGTTGACGATGAATGCCAGCTTGTGACATGCCAGCGTGATGCCAGCAATAAAAAAAAAAAAAAAAAAAAAATTAGACTAACACGAATGTAGATGTAGCTCATAGCGTAAACTAACCCACTTTTTGTTTAACTTTACCTACTTTTTTTTTTTTTCTTATCCTCCTTACTTTGCATGTCTCTAACTCTTTTCTTGCATGTTTGTAGTTTGCATGGTATGACAGTGAGTTAAGACTGTGTTTGCATGGTTTGTAAGCGTTCTTATTTTACTTCTTTTCATCTTTCACCCCTCTCCTATATTCTCCGACTATTTTTCTGACTTGTCGGCAGTGGCCGGCGGATGATGATGGTGAGACTTTTTCCCTCTTTTTCTGAATGAATGTTAACCCACGAATGATAGGTGTTGCTCCTTACTTAACCCCTTATTCTCCTCTCTTCTCTTAACCCCCTACTCTCTCCTTTCTCTCGGGCTAGCCTTAGAGTGGATCTTAGGGTCTTTGTTAGCCTTAGCTTCTGTAGATCTGTAGATCATCCGCCGGCCACTGCCGACAAGTCAGAAAAATAGTCGGAGAAAATAGGAGAGGGGTGGAAGATGAAAAGAAGTAAAATAAGAACGCTTACAAACCATGCAAACACAGTCTTAACTCACTGTCATACCATGCAAACTACAAACATGCAAGAAAAGAGAGTTACAGACATGCAAAGTAAGGAGAGGATAAGAAAAAGAAATAGGTAAAGTTAAACAAAAAGTGGGTTAGTTTACGCTACGAGCTACATCTACGTTCGTGTTAGTCTATTTTTTTTTTTTAATAATTTTATTGCTGGCATCACACGCTGGCATGTCACAAGCTGGCATTCATCGTCAACAGACTCATCCTCGACCACCACCAGCTCCTGTTGCTCATTGTTTTTTTTATTATTTTAAACAACGTTAATATTTTTAAAATGTCTGTCAAGACGGTTCTTAAACACATTAACGCTGGTAGAGTTCACGACGAGCGCGGGAAGATTATTCTATTTATCAATTACTTTAAACGTAAAGAAGTTTTTAGCGATATTAGTAATGAAACGTCTGCCACGCAACTTAAATCCGTTATTACGAGTATTACTATTATTGAAAGTGAACAATTTGGCAAAATTTACGTTATCGATGTTAATAACGATTTTGAAAACTTCGATAAGCTCCCCCTTTAATCTCCTAGTTTCGAGTGAATACAGGTCTAACTCTTTAATCCTATCTTCATAAGGCTTGTTGCGCAATGACGGAATTAGTTTCGTGGCACGACGCTGAACCCTTTCTAACCTATCAATATCCTCACGCAAGTACGGGCACCAAAACTGAACGGCATATTCTAAATGAGACCTGACTAGGGACTTGTAAAGGGGCAATATAATATCCTTCGATTTAAATTCGAAATTACGCGCTATGAAGCCTAACATCCTATTAGCTTTTGGACAAGACTCCAGGCACTGGTTCCTAACCTTTAAATCCTTAGATACGCGTACGCCTAAATCTACTTCCTCGTCAACGCTCGCTAACTCCCTATCATCCATCGTGTACGTGTAATTATTGTTGCGAGAACCTATATGCAAAACTTTACATTTGTGTACGTTAAATTGCATCTGCCACTTATCCGTCCACTCCATAATCCTATTTACATCGTCTTGGAGCCTATTTCTATCGTCCTCGTTAACAACCTTACCACCTATTTTAGTATCGTCCGCGAATTTTGACACGTTACTAGTCAATCCTACATCTATGTCGTTAATGTAAATTACGAATAGCAATGGGCCTAACACTGAACCCTGTGGGACACCGCTACCTACATCCAACCACCCCGATTCACTACGACCCTCTGCCTCCTAGCACGAAGCCATTCTTCTAACCAGTTAGCTACCTGACCGCATATACCGTGCGCTTTGACCTTCGCAATTAATCTCCTATGCGGAACTGTTTCGAACGCCTTTTTAAAATCTAAATAAATAACGTCAGCCGCTCTATGCCTATCGTATTCGCGCACTATTTCGTTATAAAATTCTAACAAATTAGTTAAACAAGACCTATGGCGTCGAAACCCATGCTGACTACTATTAATCAAATCTCTACTTTCTAAGTGATCGATGATACGATCCCTAACTACAGATTCCAAAAGTTTACCGACAATTGACGTTAAGCTAATGGGCCTATAATTGCTAGCTACTGCGCGGGCGCCTTTTTTAAAAATAGGCGTGACGTTAGCTAATTTGAAGTCTTCAGGAATAATCCCCGTTTCGAGTGACTGATTAAAAATCTTCGTTAAGGGGCCTACGATAACGTCTTTCAAATCTTTCAAATGTCTGGGATAAAAAGCGTCAGGGCCTGGAGCCTTGCTAACTTTTAGCCTATCGTCTTCTACGGTAAAAACTGTCGCAAAAAAGTTATTGAAAATACCCGCCATCGCCTGAGCGTCAGAAGCCAAAGCGCCATTAACATTCACTACGAGGAATAAACTTCCTTTCAATATTCCTAAAACTTTCTCTAAACGCCACCCAATGCAAATTTGTGTCATTACCCATAAATAAGTTATCCCAGTCCACTACTCTCATCCTATCCGCAAAACTATCAAAATTAGCCCTACGAAAATCAGGGACTTCTATTACGTTACTATCCTTAGTGTTTTCTATCAATAACTTAAACCTAAGAATTTGATGATCACTACATCCTAAACTCTCGCCTACTTCTAAACCTTCGACTATATTCTCGCCGTTCGTCATCACCAAATCTAAAATATTATCACCGCGCGTTGGTTCGGTAACCATCTGTCGTAAAAAGTTATCTTCCATAAATTCAATCAATCTCAAACCCTCCTCATTACCAGTAAAAGTCTCATAATTAACATTAGGGCAGTTAAAGTCTCCGACAATTATACTATTCCGATTGTCAATAAAGTTACCAAGTGAGTAAAATCTAGTATCTGTATCGAGTTGTTGAACGGGAGGTCTATAAACAACAAAATTAAAATTAATAGTACGCGCCTTAACTTCAACACATATCGCATTAATTGCTGCCGGAAAATCTAACTTAACCTCGATAGCCGTAAGGGAATTACGAATGTACAGCAAAACGTCGCCACCAAACCTATGTAACCTATCATTAGTAAAGAGTTTAAAACCCGGTATATCAAGTTCCCCCAACAAGTCCCGAGTCACGGTATTTAACCAAGTTTCAGTGATAGCAACTATATCGTAGTTGCCGGAATAAATTATCGCCTTAAATTCATTTAATTTATTTATAATACTACGCGTGTTACAATAAAAGACCACAGCTTTATGAAGGGTACATTTTCCTCAGCACAAATCTCTTCTAATTTATTATTAAAAAATATTGTTTTTGACGTAATCCTAAGACCCAACCCGTGCCTAGGGGTAATACCTAGAACTAAAGACCTATCTGACCTCGCCTTCAGAGACCTAATTAACCCCCTATATCTCTCCAAAAGGTCAGGCACTCTCGTAACGGACCTATACGAGTCGTTGCCTCCTACCATCGTCACCAACATTGAGTGACGGGAGGCAACGTCAATCCTATCCACTTCGTCTCTAACTCTGTCAACCCTGGCCCCTGGGAGACAGACCAACCTCCTCTTGGTTGGATGCCGTTCAACGAACTCTTTGTCCATGTGGCGCACTAAAGAGTCCGCAATTAAAATAATTTCCCCCTCATTCACGTCACTTTCCAAATGGGCGAAAGGGTTAGAAACTTCGATAGTGGGGGGGGATTCCTATCTATCACCTAACGTACGCGGCCTAGCTCCACCCTTAACTTCTCTAAATCCTTCCCCATCTACTACTCTCGGACTAACCTTAACTCCGTTCTCAACTCTATCCAACCTTCCCGACAAGCTACCTAAACTAGAAACTAGGTTACGCACCTCACCCTTCAAATTACTAACGTCTTCAACGTTAGTATTGGTTCGGCTTCCGTCAACCGTAGCCCTACCCCTGCCCTCATCAAGCGTTGCAAGTCTCTCCATTACCTCACGTATACTGCGTTTTATGTCAACTATATCCTCAATTAACTCGCAAAAGAAACAAACTGATCTCTCGGTAATCGCCATAGGACCGCCGTTATAACCTTTAAATTCCGAATACCACCGGTTTACCCTACACCTAACACACGACGCTTTCTGCGACGGCATCGCGCAGTTAAAAATTAGTTTAAACCGTCACAAGTTCAAATTAAGCCGGCACGCTATGAAAACTTCTAAATTGCTAAAACCACTAATATTCAATTACTTAACTATAACAACGTAAATATAAACGCAAGTATATAAAATTCAAAACTTTCCAAAGTAAAATTCTTAGCAATATGCAAAAGTAGATGCAATATCAGAGAGCTCAGGAAATGCGTCCGTTCAGTACAGAGTCTGGCTTTCCTATTCAAAAGGTTGGGGAACCTACGAAGTTGGATAGTATTCTGGATTTAGTAATAACTACGGATGATAGGTTTATCACTGATCTTCAAGTAATAGAACCGTTAAGCAATAGCGATCACAATATGGTAGAGTTTGTCCTCTTAGTAAGTCACTCGAAACCAGCCAACTCGACTAAAATTTCTGACTTCCAGCGCGCAGACTTTTGTAAATTTAGAAATGAATTGTCACACGTCAATTGGGAAAACGTAATGGGAACCTCCAACGGAGAAACAATGTGGGAATCGTTTGAAACAGTGTTCAGGACTATAAATGAGGAATGTGTAGTGTACAAGATTAAGCGTGCGAAAGGAAATAACAAGCCGTTATGGTTTACTTTTAGAGTAGGGGATATTATAGAGTAGAGATAAAGGCTTATAGCTTACATAAGTGCGCTAAAGACAACTTGTGGTTACGAAACAACTACATATCTCTAGGGCGTGAAGCGAAAGGCGAAATAAAAAAGTTCAATAGCGATTTTGAAATTTCCATGCTCGTGACGGCAAAGAAAACCACAAGCGATTTTTTCAATACGTTAATATAGGAACCCGATAAAGAGTGTTTTGGGACCGTTGAAAAATTCTGACGGTGAGCTAGTTTCTGAAAAGAAGCAAATGGCTACTCTGATAAACGAATTTTTTACGTCAGTTTTTACAATAGAAGATGTAACAAATATCCCTACGGTCATAGATATAATACCTTTTGATAATGGTAATACTTTAGATAATATTGTGGTTAGTGAAAGGGAGGTAATGCACTATATTGGTAAAATGAAAATGCGTAAATCATCGGGGCCGGATTCCATATATCCCATACAACTAAAAGAATTAAAAGAAAGCATTGTTGTGCCGCTAACAATTTTTTTATTGCGTCTATTTCTGAGGGGGGCGTACCAGATAACTTCAAGTTAGCAAATATAACACCTATTTTTAATAAGAGCGATAAAGGTGCGGCGGGAAATTATAGGCCAATCAGTTTAATGTCTGTTGTAGGCAAGCTGCTGGAATCGATAATTAGGGATCGAATAATCGAACACTTAGAATTGCACAAATTGATTAGAAATACGCAGCACGATTTTAGATGAAACAAATCTTGCTTAACTAATCTTTTAGAATTTTTTCAAAGCGTGATTGAAGTTTACGAAGTTTACATTACGTATTAACAGGTGACCCTAAGTAATTTTAAAATTTACTTTAAAATTTACCAATAACCAATGACGATTGGTTAGGTTAAATAATAATATTTTCGTTAGTTTTAACGATTATAAATAAGGACGATATATAAATAACATTTTATTAATATAGTAAATGCTCATAATAAATTTCTAAAAATATATTAATAAACATTGTATTCATGTAGCGAAAAATTTTAAAGTTACTAAGGGTCACCCGTTAATACATAAGTACCAGATTTTCAAAAAGCGTTTAACACTGTACGTAATAATAAATTGGATAGAAGAGTGGTTGCGAGGTAGGAAACAGAGGGTGGTCGTTGATGGAGCAGAGTCTTCTTGGGCGAATGTAGCGAGCGGCGTTCCTCAAGGTTCTGTATTGGGCCCCTTGCTTTTTCTATGTATATTAACGATCTAGATGTCGACCTAGTCAGTACAGTTTCATAGTTTGCGGATGACACGAAAGTTCGGTGGTAGGGCGATAAATGACGAAGATAGAGGTAAAATCCAGGAAGATCTGAATCAAATCGTAGATTGGTCAGTCACATTGCAAATGAGATTTAACGTCGATAAGTTCAAAATTTTACATAAAGGTTCGCGTAACGGTAATTTTGCGTACAGTATGTCAGGGGAGGAGTTAGCAAGCGTAGATCAGGAAAAAGATTTAGGAGTTAGTCACTGATGATTTAAAAGTATCGAAACAAAGTACAGCAGGGGTCAATAAAGCAAACAAAGTGCTAGGTTTTACAGCTAGGAATTTTGAGTACAGATCGCGCAATATTATTGTTCCTCTTTATAAGCCATTAGTTGGACCCCATTTGGAGTATGCAATTCAATTTTGGAATCCGCATATGCGCAAGAATAAGGCAAAATCGAGAGTTCAAAGACGAGCAACTGAGGAAATTCCGTCGCTTAGGTCAAAGTCGTACGAGCATAGGTTTAAGGAGTTAAAATTGATTTCACTCGAGACTAGGAGGCTAAGGGGTGATCTAATCTAGGTTTTTAAAATTTTTAATGATTTCGATAACTTAAATGGAGATAGTTTTTCGAAATAGCACAGTATAGTAGAACTAGAAATAACGGGTGTAAGCTGACAAGTAGAAGGCTCGAAACAGTAGTCGCCAAAATCTTTCTTATGCATAGAATAGTAAATAGCTGGAATAGTTTGCCTGTAGAAGTAGTTAGTACTCAGCCTGCAGAGCTGGGCACTTGCGGTTTTTTTTGCGGTACTGCGGTACTACCGTGTTGGTCGGTACCGCGGAAAGTACCGCGGGAAATTTGAATGCGGTAGCGGTACTGCTGTACTTTCAGCGATCCTTTGCGGTACTGCGTTATGCGGTACCGGTTTGGTAGTGCGGTAGTAGTACCGCAGTACCGCAGTACCGCAAAAAAACGGGCAAAAAAACGCAAGTGCCCAGCTCTCACTCACTCACTTAGTAGCACGTCCATAAACATGTTTAAAAATCGATTAGATGCATATTTTGATAGAATAGGTATAGTTTAAGATAGTAAAATTAAGGTTTTTGTGGTTCGGAACCCAAGTAAAATTGTAGGTCCGCTCCGCGAACACGGAGGACATGGGCAGTACACAATTACAAACACGGTTAGGTAGACTAGGGTCTTTGCTGGTCTGAAACATTATAACATCTGTGAGCTGGCCCAGCAGCGTGTAAACAACATTCTACACAGGAGAGTAGGAGAGAACTAAGGTGAACTTGCTGCTTTTGTCATATTTTTATTTTACTATGAAACCAATACACTTAATGTAGTATAGGAAAGTGTCACATGTTTCAACTTTAGTCCATATTAAACTTGATAAACACTGCAGTACTATTCCAGTGTTATAGTTCTGTTCTAATATATATGCACGATAATTTTAAGTAAAATACGATAATTTTGGCATGCCCAGTACAATACTTTGGATTGGAGCACAGAACAACCCTGCGGCAACGCAAAAGACAAGAATCAGTGCAGCTTTCCCAGGATCGTTGTGTACACGCAAACTTCTTTATTCCCAATTAATAAGTAGTTTTCGCTTTCTGGTCCGAAAATTTTAGTACATGTTACATCTATTTTTCAACGGCGCAACGAACGTATTATTCCCTCATTCCAGCATTGAGTACCCCTTACAAAATGTACATATTGTAATACCAATTTTATTTTTCAGAGATTAATTGAATTTATATGTGATTCATATATGTGATTCATTCATTGATTTCTTTTCCAGGTATTAGAGTTGTGTGAACAATGGAAGACCAGCAGGGCCGGATTAAGGGTTTCGTAGGCCAAGGCTGGACTGCGTGGACTTCAACAAATCTTTCCAATATATCGGTATTAGAAAAAGTACTCGACAAATGTAGATGCTTTATTAAAGGAGATTGCATATTTTTCATTTGTAATTGAGTATAATATAGATAATTTTAAGAGATTAAATACGATAGGCCTACATAAAAAAAATATATTTCACCAAGTAATATATATATATATATATATACACACACACACACACACACACACACACACACATATATACAGGGTGTCCATAAATTATTCACCCCATTATAAGCCTTAATAAATTCGTTATTATAGGAGCTATCTTAAAACGGTTTGCGGCAATTAATAACACAACTCAAGAAATTTTTGTTTTAATTCAGTAAACCTCCATGTGAGCCCCATTGGTAGCACGCAGAACATCAACGCGATAGATGATTTCGTTCCAAACATTAAGAAGCATGTCTTGCATGATGGAAGCTAATGTCTCTTCAATCCGGTGTCTTAATTCTGTGATGTTATTAACCTTCTTTGCATACACACTGTCCTTTGTGTAGCCCCATAAAAAGAAATCCAGAGGCGTGATATCCGGGGAACGAGGAGGCCATGGAATAGGGCCATCTCGCCCGACCCAACGAGAAGGGAACTTTTCATTGAGGAACCACCTCACTTCTAATCCCCAGTGTGGCGGTGCCCCATCTTGCTGAAAGAACACACGGGGCTGCATATCCTCAAGCTGAGGTGCAGTATACCATTCAAGCATATCTAGGTAATTTGTAGCCTTCACAGTGTTCTCATGGAAGAAAAATGGTCCAATCACACGGTTATGGGAGAGAGCACACCAAACGTTTATCTTGGGACTGGTGCGTTCGTGTTCAATAAATTCATGCGGATTTTCTGATCCCCATATACGGCAATTGTGTCTGTTGAGTCAACAGACACAATTGCCGTATATATATATATACACATATATACACATATACATATATACATATACATTTTAACTGCAAACACGCAGTATAATTAACGTAAAGAACGACGCTTGTATAGGAGAATATTCCGCGCAAGATGAGGAGAGAGAACGAAACAAATTAAAAAATGAGGTAACCACCCGGGAATCGAACCCGGGATCTTCCGATTGCCGGTCAGATATGATAACCATTACACCATGGGCCTCACTCGAACAAATGCCGTAATTCTCCTACATACGCGCAGAAACCAATGCCCCAAGGGGGCACCTCCCGCATGCCGTACATTTTAACTGCAAAGACGCAGTATAATTAACGTAAAGAACGACGCAGTTAAAATGTATATAATGTACGGCATGCGGGAGGTGCCCCCTTGGGGCATTGGTTTCTGCGCGTATGTAGGAGAATTACGGCATTTGTTCGAGTGAGGCCCATGGTGTAATGGTTATCATATCTGACCGGCAATCGGAAGATCCCGGGTTCGATTTCCGGGTGGTTACCTCATTTTTTCATTTGTTCGTTCTCCCTCCTCATCTTGCGCGGAACGTTCTTCTATACAAGCGTCGTTCTTTACGTTAATTATACTGTGTGTTTGCAGTTGAAATGTGTGTGTATATATATATATATATATATATATATATATATATATATATAATATTAGGGTGGTCCTTAAAATTGAACTTTTGAATTGTCACGCTCCCAACCCGAGAAACGATTGTACTCCTACTAAAGACACTTATGAAGAATTTTTGTGAACCTACTTCTATTACAAGGAGTCGCGCAAAACTGTTGCACTTCCCAGCAAAAGAGCCCCAGTCTGTCGTGGTGCGTTGGTGTGTTCGGTTCTGTCGGAAACTGAATTCTTGTTTTTTCATGTAGCGGTTAATGAACGTGTTCAAGTTAAAACATTACATATGTTATTTATTTTATCAATGTCATTATTTAGACAGCAGCATCGCTCTTTAACGGCTCAACACATAATGGAAGAGTTCAACACTGACTGTCCTATCATTGTTCATTGGGATGGAAAAATTCTCCTGGACCTCACTGGTCAAGCCAACGTCCATCGTCTCCCTCTCTTAGTCTCCAACAAAGACACGTGTCAGCTCCTTGGTGTTCCAAAACTCTCTCCGAAACGGGAGAAGAGCAATCTCAAGGTGAACCAGCTCCAAAAGTGGGGGCTTGAGCAGTAGGGCGGAACGAAAATGAGGTTTTTAAACTTTTTTCGAAATTCAAATATGGCTAGTGCGGAAAATATGTGGGTGCTATAGATAATGACTGTGCATAAATGTTAGTCCTGCGAAATTATATCTTCAGGTGCCACAAAGCCGTCGAAAAAAGTGAAATATAATGATTTTCTTATATTCTGCATTAGTACAATAACTGAAACTTACTTGTTATTATTATATATTAAGTGTTCCAATTACCAAAATAGTTACTGAATTACGCAGCTCTTAGTTTATTTAGATCAATGTTCTTTTGATTAATGATCTAAATAATCCAGAACTCACCACGGGGAGGTGACTGCGTGTCGAGCTCCACCCATGCCCTCCCAACCACCCATCCTTGCGCATGTTTTTTTCTATTAACGTTTTACTTAAACTTTATATTCAGCTTTACTTTCGAATGATGGCATTTTTTTACGTGACTGAAGTGTTGATCTTATGAAGCCATCTCGCGCGTTCAATCCAAATACTTTTGATGATGCTTCAGTCACTAATTTTACCATTCTTTCTACTACTTGTGTATGACAAGGGAATTTCTCGAATGGAGGGGTACTCTTGTTTTCTATGAATTCTTCAATCTCATTTTCTGTCAGGTGTCTTGTCACAGGTGGTTCAGTGACAATGCATTTTTGCCAATTAATTAAATCTGTATAATCAGTAGCTTCAAATTGAATAACAGGTACTGTGAAACGCCTCACAACTTTTTCCTTGTTTGTTTGCCTTGCTTTCTTTATTCGCCTCCACGCTAATTCTCTTATGGCGCTGCGGTCATCATGAATCATTGATGCTAGAATATTTTCTGGATTTGCAAAAAATGCATTTCTTTGTATGACAGGGTTTACAATATCCTTTACTTCGTCATTCAGTGTTCTTGTTAGTTCAATAGTTTTGAAAACATGTTTTGAGCGATTGACAAAAGACGTACTTTGCTTAATAGAAAACCACATTGGGATGTAGACCTTCATTATAAAAGAAGCAATGTTCATGAGGTTCTCAGATGGACTTACAGTTGAAACGTATAGACGAAGCAAACGATTTGCTGTAGTCAGCCATCGTGAATGTGCCATTTTGCCTGGACTACGATGAGCAAGATCTGGAGAGCAATATCCCTTTGTTATGGCCTGATGAATATCAATTAGATATTTTTGGTCGGTGCTAAGATCTTCACAGTCTACAGTTGGTTCCTCAGCATCAATCCTTTCAAACTCGACAATAGGAAGACTCTCACAGTTCTCTAATTCCCTGCCAATAGGACCGGTGAATCCGCGGGGGCCAGATGTTTTTCCATCCAGCTTTGCAACTAAATGGCGTAATGGCAATTCATTGGCATGGAGCTGGCACACTAAATGTTGAACTGGCTTCTTCAGCTTCAATTCTATAAGCCTTATAACGCCTCCCTTTTCTCCAGTGTTGACTGCTGCACCATCGCATCCAATGGCAACAAGGTTTTCCAGGTTCATGTCATTATTTCCAATATACTCAAACATTCCTTTACATATTTCTTCAGCTGATCCAGAATTCACAGAATAATGGCCCAAATAATCTGAAACAGGTTCTCTCACTAAAGTGATATGTTCTTCTGTTACCTTCTTCTGATATACTTTGCACTCTTTTTTTTCTTGGAAGAGTGTAGAATCTTTTCGACCATCAAAATAGATTCCTCTGATTGGGACCTGATTTTGATCTTTCATAATTTCTGATCTCTCTTTTTGTCTTTCTCTTCTGATTTTACTCCTATCCACTACTTCAGATGTATTGTCAATAGAAACTTCTCCAATATCTTGTAATACTGCACTAACAATGAATGCTGCAGCTCGATCTGAAACTGCAGTCCTGTCACAAGCAGTAGCCACTGAAGGTAGATTTGTAGTTTTCCTTTTCTTGAATAATTGTTCTTCAGGTTGTTCGAGCTTTCTCTTCGAGCTAACTGGCTCTGGAAATGTATTGTCTGATATTTCGCCAGATTCACTTTCACTATTTGATGTCGATGATGATAATTCAACATTTGTATCCTGCAATTTCTCCTGTGAAGATTCTTTGGTGAGCCTCACAGCTTCTTTTTGCTTTCTTAGCAACGTAGATGCTTTTTTCTTTGAGAGTGTAATATCTACTCTATCAATAAACAGTTTTCTTTCACTCCTTTGATCTAAGAGGAACGTCACTTCTTCCTTTGGAACCGTTTTTTCTTTGGGACAAGAACATTGTGTTAGTACTTTGCACTTGCACGCTGCAATGTCAAAAAGTTTCGTGTGTGCTTCTTTTTTTAACATATCAATCTTTGCTTTGTAAGCTTCAGAATTTTTTCTGCTTTGGTATGGCTTCATAATGACACGATACTTTTCGTGGTAGCTTCTGAACATTGTTTCAATTCGCCTGTCTGACAGAATTGGGACGGAAGCACTTTCCCAAATTGTTTTCAATTTATCAACAACTTGTTCTAATATTTGAGATATTGAAGGATCTTTATTAGTATTCTGTTTCAAATCGTTTCTTACAAACAAGTAATATTTAAAAACTCCTTCGTATGTAGGAAGATTCCTGTGCCACAAATCTTCCCCCATACCAAACATGGGGCACTCAGTTGAGGCCCTGGTTGATTTTGCACAAACTCGAGACATTTTGAAAGTATACAAATCTGAAAAAGAAAGAGCTAATATCAATTATACGTTAATTTCAGTTAATAGTACATGGCAAACTTAGGGCAACACAATACAGAAATGCAAAATATATAAGAAATATAGTTTAGACTATCTGAGTAACGCCAACAACAGAACACCCACCTGCTACGAGAGCGACAGCTACACTGAACCGAGGTACTCACGTGACAGCTGAGTGAGCTGACTATAGAAAACTGTTTTTAGAATATAAACTTTTTTTAAAGGTTGACTGAGCTATTTTTATACAAGTGTGAATAAATTCTTGTCTATTGTGCATCGTGGACTCTTCTGTAATTATTGGTTAAAATCTGCTTTTTTCAATTTTTTTCAATATTGAAGGTCATTGTGGCACCTGAAGATATTAATGTTATGATTTTAAATTTATACCAGCTTATTTCCTCACTACTCCACACATTTTCCACACTAGCCAATTTGAAAATTCGAAAAATGAGTTTTTCACTCCGCCCTATTGAGCAGTCCGTTGTTGGGGTGAGTTTTGACACTACCGCTTCAAATACTAGCCATCGCGCAGGAACTTGCGTTTTCCTCGAGTAAAAACTAGGGAAAAACCTGCATTTTCCATGCCGTCATTATATTATGGAATTGGTGTTTGGAGCTGTTTTCGGGTCTTATTTTGGAGCATCTTCTGGCCCTCAAGTACCTTTATTCATGCGCTTCAAGAAGTTTTGGCCTCAAATTGATCAGTCCAGATATAAGACGGCTGCAGATGATACCGACAACGAAGAGAAGAGGTCATTAACTTCTTTTGCTTGCAAGATGCTACAGGAAGGAACAGTTCGAGATGATTACAAAGAATTCCTGGAGCTGGCACTTCTTTTCTTGGGCCATAACTCTTGGGATGGAAAAGAAATTCGCTTTAAAACTCCAGGAGCTATGCATCACGCCCGATGGATGGCTAAGGTTCTCTACTCCATCAGGGTATGGTTGTTTCAGAGTTAATTTCAACTAACTACCAAAGAAGAAAGGGCCCTAAACGAAATTTCTTTCTTTGCTGTCCGAATTTACATATGAGCATGGTTTCATGCTTCTGTTTCTGTATCTGCTCCGCATGAAGACCTTATTCTCCTTAAGAAACTTCAAAGATACCCAAATAAGATCATCGCAGAAGCTGCCATTAGAAAATTCAGCCCACATCTCTGGTATCTGTCGGAAGAAATGCTGCCCCTTGCATTATTCGACGAAGACGTTCCTGTAAGCGTTAAGCGTGAGATGGTTCAGGCCATGAGGACCAAAGAAGGAAGTGATGATTGTCCAAAGCGGATCGAGCTTCCACATAAGGCTCAGGTCAGCCTTGTTGACTTAACATCGAAAAACTCAGTTAAGTTTTTCAGAAGTTTGGACATTTCAGACGAATTCCTTAATGAAGATCCGGTATTCTGGACTGTTCATGATAGTTACAAATATGCATGTAGCATTGTGAAAGGTATAAAAGCTGTTAATGATAATGCTGAACGAGCAGTGGCCCTCATTGAGCAGTTTAATTGCCGATTAACTCACGACGAGGAGCAACTGCAGTATCTAATGCAGGTTGTCGCTAATCATCGTCGAAAATATCCTGACAGCAGAAAATGCACACTTGAGTCCAATATTCAATAACACTTTTTTTTGTAATATGAAAAATATATTGCTTTGGTTTCTTGTAACAAAAAATATTTTGTTTTTATTTCTTGTAATATGAAGAATATATTGTTTTTGCTTATGTTTTGGGATATGTTTTTTTGGAAAGAACACTTAGTCTTATGATCCTACTTTACATGGAGATTTATTTAAATTTTGGTAGAATATTTGAGATACCGCGAAGATTATTTATGTTTATTTTCTTAAAGTATCCATCATTTATATTGTTTTATTAGTCATCCTTTATTTTAGTTTCCGTTTGATAAAATTTTAAAAAATTACCCATGAAATACAAAAATTTATTAAGCCTGCGAACCCCTAAATATTCTCTAAAATAAATAGAAGAAACTCTATGAGAAGTTTATTCATTCAAGAGTACCTAATTATGGGTTGGGAGCCTGGAAAATTTAATATCGAAATTTTTTTATATTTGTAAGAACCACCCTAATATATATATATATATATATATATATAATATATATGTATATATATATATATGTATATATATATATGTATATATATATAGTATATATATATTGTATATATATATATATGTATATATATGTATATATATATTATATATATATTGCACACAGTAAAGTAAATTGTAAAGCAAACAAACGTAAAGTAAATTGCACACAGTAAACCGAGCAAAAACCTGGACATTGAAAACATCTAACGGTTTAACTCACTGTAAGTGATCTTATCTTTCTGGCTTTCTTTTGGGAGAACATCTTCATAATCTCTGAAAATCCAAACTGCGAGCCAAATCACTTTCAATCGAGATGAGTGCTAGTGCAGATAAGTGAGATTATCCCAGGGTTGATCGATAACAATTCTTGACTCTCTGTAGGGTCGAAAATGATCTCTCTCCTTCGGAATTAGTACCCAACAAGCATAAATAAATACGTAGAGCTATGTAGAAAGTCGCAGTCATCATGTGCTGCAAAAGAAATTGTAGTACCTGCTCTGCCGATTTGAGGGACACCTCAGAAATATTGTATTTGGAGAAAGCAATGACTTCGTCACCGAGAGCTAGCTCTAATCACTCCCTAGGTCTACTCTACAGTCTACACAAATAAAGTAGAAAACAACTAAATAAACACCTCTACTTCAAGGTCAGATGACAACTGCCAGAAAATCTGATAATGTTGTTGAAAAAATTTTTTTTTTCGTAGGCCAAGACTTTCAGCCTTTAAGCCTTCGGGTTAACTCGGCACTGCAGACCAGCCCACTTACACTCTGGAGGAAAAGATAGTGATGAGCACATGGGCTCATGAAATGTCATATACTAGCTAGGGCATGGTTAATCAATAATTTTCAGGAAAAAGATGAATGATGAAGTTTTCTAATTAATCAATAATTAACTGATAAAAAATTATTGAATATTAAATACTTCTGTAAAGAGTAAGAAAGAGCTTTATTGTTTCTGTTGCGTGAGATAAGCTCAAAGAAAACATTTTGCTCAAACATTTAGTTTGCTTTAGTTCAAGAAATCAGGCATGGGCGGATTAGACAGTTTATACATGCAAAAAGGTGCCAAATTCAAATGATACTATGGAAAACTGATACGTGTGGGTAGTTGGGAGGTAACGAAAATGGTCCACTGAGTTGGTAGGTAGTTAATCTAACAATTATTAAACTCCTTTTATGTCAATAACTGGGTGGATGAAACCAATTGGTTGCTCACCAGAGTTATTCTCCACACTAGTATTTATATACTGTGTGATCGAGCTTGCTTGGTAGTATTGACACACACTACCAATCAACTAACAAACAAAAAGGACGCTGGTGGAAAAAGCCGGGAGAAGAACAGAATGAACTTGTTGGAGGAACGGCATGGCGGACGAAGGGGCTTGAAGACAAAAGATCTCCACCAGCAAGTGCGCGCTCAAAAATTGAGCAAAGAGAAGAGGGACTGTCTAATAACACTCAGTGAGTGAACGGTTGTGTTTCTGAACCCCAGTTTGGAGATAACATATAAACTAGGTCCAGTTAAATTAGGCCTATATTGTGGTCTAAGACCTAGCATCAACTCGTAGCTTAACAAAGGTTAAGGTAAATTACCCTAACTTAATTTGGTGAGGAATCCTACTGTGGACCTCAATTTACTCTTCCCGCTCTGGACCATTTCCAGAATCTCTAGGCTGACCCCCTACATTCCTACAAGGCTATGCTTAACCTACTCCACAGTTAGACTGGAAATATTAGAGGTGGGTTAATTGGGGACCAGTTCATACAGAGCATTTTTCACAGATACATTACAAATTTTAAGGTAAAATGATACTGAAATTATGAGGAAAAATTAATCATTTCCCATCATTTTCTAAAATTTTTTTTTGCTTAATTAATTATTAAATTCGAAACACTGATTAACTGATTAATCAGTGCCCTAATACTGGCAAAACGATGCATGATATCCAGAATGATTTCAACGCAAGATTCAATGAGGCTGCACCACCAAACAAGACGGTATTACACTGGGAGAAAAATTTTTTGAAACCGGCTCCATCAAGGACAGACCACGGTCGGGAAGACCAACAACGCGAGCAGAACAATGTGAAGGTGTGATTGCATTGGTGCCTCGTTCACCGAAAAAAATCACTACGGAAACGATCACAAGAACTTCCAGTCCCCATGTCCACAATGAGAGATCACATAACAAAAGATCTCGGCATGAAACCATGCCGCCCGTCATATGTTAATGAATTAAGCGATACAGACATGCAGAAACGATATGATGGTGCACACACAGATATTCTTGATTAGTAACTGTATTTACTGTAATTAAAGTAATTGTTGCTAGTGACTTGTTTCTTAAATTACGCCTACCACCTATAAATACAATTAATCACGCAAAAATAAAATTGGTATTACAATATGTACATTTTGTAGGGGGTGACGGGAATTTTCGAACACCCTGTAGACCAAATAGAATTCATAATTTCGATTACTTAACATTTATTACTAGTCCGGGAGCTCGGGCACCCCTCGGGCACCCCTCGTACACCCCCTTCTCCCCCAGGATCATCATCCACTATATTTTTCTGAACTCCTTCGGGCCTATAGGACAGATTCCCATGAAATATTTTCCGTTGCACGCTTTCTTGTCCGCCCACTTTTAAGGTATATCAAATATGCGCTTTGCAATGTATGCAAAAGCGGGTTTTTGCATGTTTACTTCAGAACTCTTATTAAATGCATAAAAATGGAAGTATAATTAAAAACTTGACATAAAACATTACATTTATTGCATTTATGCACAAATATAATCATTTCTAGCATTACAGTGATAGTCTTGACCTTGAAATTGCAAAACATGAAAAATTGCAATACACTCGCCATACAAGTCCAGAAGTTATTCTAAAAAAACTTTTTGTTGCACTTAAATCATCAATAAATCTTACACAAATTAATGAATAAACTAGCCTCGGACGAAATTGTGATTTCAAATCAATGCAAATTTCACTCATAACCATCATCACCACTGCTATCACCAAACCCAAAATCATCATCCACTTCATCATAGACTTCACCATTGCTGTCTGCAACCACATCTAAAATGTCTACTAATGATTTAGGTAAAATCTTGTCCATTTCACACGAAAGAAGTTCTCCATTCTCTGACCAGCGATGTCCATCATAAGGTTTGGGTACCTCAGATATGGCAATGTCGGCAGTCTTCCAAATTCTCGTTTGGTGGTTGTTGACCCGACGGATATATTATACTAAGCAAGACTGAGCAGGTTTTATTTTAGCAAAATCAACAGTGTTTGCGCAGTGGCGGACTGGCTCATAAAATTTTGTCTGCCAAAGGGGTCAGGTGGCCCATAACCCCATTACATAATTCAATTCCAGTCCTATCCTAATATGCCTATTTATGAGTTAAGTTTGTTTAAATATAAAAAAGTTAATATTTTTTTATAAATTAATTTTACCAATAAGTACAAATATTTTACAAGTACTGCCTGCATATACATTACATACATACATGCTATACTAAGAGTAGTTTTTTAAGTTCATTACTCGAGTTTGCAAATCGGTCTATTATAGTTTCCATGTCTAACTCATCCAACATGACCTTTTCTATAGACATCAAAATGTATGCTTCCAGATTCTCCTCCGACAAAGAATTTTGTAATCTTGTTTTTATTATTTTAAGCTTAGAAAATGCCCGTTCACACTGAACTTGAGTCACAGAGAGTGTACAGATAGCTTTGTACATTTGGTAAAGATTATCATATGCCTTGTCATTAAGTCTGTTTGATGCAAGAATATACAGAACACATGATGGACAATTGCCACAATATTTAGAGCATGAATTCATTTTACTGCTGCTCTCTGCATTATCATCATTCAGCAAAAGCTTAAATATTTCAAAGTTCGATGCAAAAGACTGCAATTCTAATTTTACTTCACTTCTATTTATCCCTGAAGCAAGCTCAAGAATACCTTCCAATGCTGCTTCTTCAAGACCATTTTTAGTAATATATTCATAATTTGATGGATCGAGGCATGACATATCCTTATATAGTTGTCTATGGTCAATGAAACGGGATTCCAGTGATTGTACAACACGATCCATTATCAAGTTGAACACATGTACACGATAGTCTGACAAAGAATCAGATGTGTTTTTTTCATCAGCAGCTAGTTCATCTGCCATTCTCTTTGTTTTATGTTTCCTCTTGATTGGTAACTCAGTTTTTACAAAATCAATTTTCACTGTTTGATTTTCATCATTATTAAATTGTGCAATGTTCTCATTGGATTTGTTGGCAAATTTCAAAGCCTGACTATATACTTTATCAAATTCTCTTGATCTTTTCTTCAAATCTGTAATGGATTTTTCTACCACATTCCATGCAGTAAACATATTTAAGCCACTTGTCTGTAGATAGCTTGACAAAGGGGCTGTAATTTGAAAGATATATATACCGTAAGTATGTGAATGCTGTCAATATTGTTTGAAATTCTAGAAGGCTAGACAGTAAAACATTTGCCTCCTGTTTTGTTTTTGCATCAAAATTGTTAGAGCTTTGAATAATGGATAAACATGTCAGAAGATCCACAAAATTACTGATACATATCTCGTCAAAATTTCCAAATATAGTAGTTGCTGCATTGGACTTCCTTGACCACCTGGTTTCACCAATTAGCTTTAATCGTTTCATCTTTTCTTTCCCCAGATGATGTCCAAGAACTTCAATCCAGATGGCCATTCGCTTATATGATACCTTCACAAATTTTGCTAAATTCTGGAGTAAATTGAAAAAGGAAACTGCTGGTACACAACACTTCGTGGTTTCAGTAACTACTAAATTGAGTACATGGGAATAGCACCATACATGAACATGCTGATCAGCTACATCAGCAATTTTACTCTGTAAGCCATTATATTGTCCATGGTAGCTTGCAGCGCCATCTGTGCTATCTGATAAGCAGTTTTTCGGATCTATTTCAAGACGTTGTAATGTCTCATTTAATAGGTCAAAAAGTCCCTGCCCTGTACCATCATTGCTTGGAACAATTGCAAGTAGTCGTTCATGGATAGTACCATTTAGTAGTCTACATATCGAATAACAATACTAAATTGATCAATTGACGAAATATTCTGGGTTGAATCTACTTGTATGGAATAATACTTGGCCTCAGCAACTTCTTGAGTAATTTTTTCCTGTATCATATTCTTCATAATTTGTGTCAAAGAAGAGATGGTTGTTTTACTCAAGAATGTGACAAGACTACCACGACCTTTACTTTGTGCCTTTCTTTGTTTTTCCAATCTTTCACATCGTTGTTCAGACTTTTCCTTCACCATGGAAACATGAGAAGCCATAATAGGATCATATTTTGCCATCAACTGCACAGTAGCCAAGAAATTTCCATGATTTTCTGTTTCATCAAGAAGAGAATATGCTGACTCATTTCTGTGTCCACGAAAAGGAAGAGCTTGTTTACCTAACATCTTTATTATATCTACAACTCTGGCAACAATATTTCTCTGCTTTAGTACTTCATCTTTTCGCTTCTGCAATGATGCAGCGAAAAAACGAGCTAAACCACCATCATTTACTACACTGATATATTCCTGAGCATGCTTGCTATGTATACCAGTTGATTCATCCTCTGATAAGCACTGGCTAATGCGTCTGTAATCATTAAATTCCTCGCACAAGAGCAGATGGGTTAGAAGAGGTTGGTGACTCAATGCCAAGCAAAATGAACAATATAGTGATCTATTCTTCTTATTATATGTTAACCAGTGTCGTGAGACAGTGTCACCCATAATTTTTCGCTTATATAACTTTACATTAAATGGCAGATCATGATCATGTGGCTGAATTGGATGCTCTTTGAAAAAAAATTTCAAATCTGTTCGTGCAGGATATTGAAAGAGCTTATCCTGTCTAAATGTTGGTTGATTCTCATCATTATTTAAATCGGCTACAAGATCTTTTTGATTATGTACATGTAGAGGCCCAGGTTCAGTTACTGTTATTCCAGCAGCCAATTCAGAATCATAAAAATCAGCATCTACAGTCTCAAAAACGTTAGGCATACCTTTATATTTATGTCCTAGATCTACAGTATCAGCATGAATAGTTGTAGTTGAATTTCTCTAAGTCGCTTTCCTCTTTCTGACATGTAGATATAGGTGTTGATATCATAAATGCTGTTATAGGCCTGCACTTTTTTGCTGAATCATTTCTTTCTGCTTCTCGTTTATCTTTCCGTTTCTGTGCTCCAGATTTCCGTTTCATATGTCCATTTCCTTATGTGGAAAATTCAGCAGCCTAAAAAGGGTATCCCCACGGCTACCCGCGTCCACCCTTACCTCAGGTTCGAAAAGGTATTGTTTAAATTAAAACTTAGGGTTCCCACTACTTGGACGCTTTTAATTGTTTAATTTAGACTGAAGTTGGGTAGGAAGTTGGGTAGGAAGTTGGGTAGATTTAAATCGGTTTAATTTAGACTGAAGTTGAGTAGATTTAAATCAGTTTAATTTAGACTGAAGTTGAGTAGATTTAAATTTGTTTAATTTAGATTCACAAATAAGTTAGTCTTTACAAGCCAAACTATAAAGTATCGATTTAGTTTGCGACATTATGCAATTCGTTGTTCCACAATATATACCGCTAGTCAGATTAAGCTCGTGAATCGCAATTAACTCGTTTCAAGCTGATAACCCCAGTCAACCTGTCGAAGGTTCAACTTTTCAACTTGACGAACGTTAATGAAATTCCAATTCAATCTAAATAGCTACCCCTGGATGGTTCTCCTCGTGTAAGACAATCCACAATGGCGTTCTCAAACACTTGGGTCAACGATTAACACCGGGGTATAAATATATATATATATATATATATATATATATATATATATATATATATAGTGGAACGACGAGTGAATAAAATGAATTCTAGATCTTAAAAGAATTCGACATTTATTAGAATCATTAATGAATGATGTTAAATCTTGGCATTTTATTATAAAACGAAGTTAATTGAAATAATAACGGGCTAAAATTACGGTGTCAAACCGATACGTATTACTCGTAGTAGAACTTCGAACGAACTAAGATGGCGACTCCAGCTCTTTTCGCCGGCATCAAGGTGCGTCAGAGCGCGCCAAAAGAGGAGTATAACATTGTTGCCCAGAATTTCCAAAGGTTGGAAGGAATTGAGAGTCAGTACTCTGGCGGGCGTACGATTTTGGTTATATTTTTAGCGATTGGTCGATTAACGCTGTTTTTATGAAATAATACAATATATATATATATATATATATATATTATGGTTTTATATAGACTTTTAATAGAATTCCTGAACCCACTGTCTAAATATTTTAGACACCTTACCTGAAATATAAAAAAAATAAATAAAATTAATAAAGTAATCTGATTTGGTAATTGCCTTTAATATAATCAAGATCAACAAATTTCAAAACAAATAAAAATGCTTGAATTATACTATAATGAATGAATATATGTATTCTGTAACTGTATTGTAATGTAATTGTAATGTAATGTATTGTAATCTTTTCTCAATACTATTACATGTATTTTCTTATTTATTTTTATATCTATCTTTATATATAGCAGCTTTATATAAAATATATACATAACTAGGCTGACCATATTTCCTTGAGACAAAAACGGGACATTGGGATGGCAAAAAAGGGACGGGGGTTATGTAATATTCTGTATTCATGAAAAAGTAAGAACATAAACCGGGACAAAATTGACATTTTTATTAAAACGACGGGACGGCCAGGAAATATAAAAAAAACGGTACTGTCCCGTTCAAAACGGTACGTATGGTCAGCCTATACATAACTCTATATATCTTTTATATATGGACATAGAAATGGGTAAAATATAATTATACATATATAAGAGCAATAACAAAAATAAGACTTATTTCGATAAATTGGAATTGATTTTAATGAAGCATGTAGGCAACTATTAAATAAACTAATGAAGTTAAAAATGTCGCACGACAGGCAGGTTGACAAAACTGTATTTTAGGCTGGTAAATTTATTAATTTTTGCTACTTTCTAAAAGTTTAAAACCTGCAATAATTTTAACAAATTAAAGAAGTTATTAATACATTTGCCTTTTTATATACTATTAATAAATACCAAAAAAAAAAAAAAATTACATTAATAAATACAAAATAAAAAAAATACAAACAAATAATTACAAAAATCTAAATAAATCGGTGCTCTTCCAATATGTGCTCTACCGCGAAACTGTGATCTACCATATTCCAATACGTGCTCTACCGTGAAACTAGCCTTATAAGGCTAACTAACGAAAATATCATGACTTAACCTAACCAATCGTTAGGTCAACTATACGCCCTTGACGATTGGTTAGGTTAAGTCGTGATATTTTCGTTAGTTAGCCTGGAATATGGAATATTAGTTGGAATATGGTAGATCACAGTTTCGCGGTAGAGCACATATTGGAAGAGCACCAATAAATCATATCTATTTCATGTAATAGAAATACTGTCAACACCCTCAATTAAGATTCTAGGATATATCTCATCAGGCCCAACTGACTTATGTTTATTTAAACTTTATATACGAGTATAATAGATTGGCTGCCAATTTTTTTTACCTCAGGTCTAGGGGGCCAACTTCCCTTTTTTCTAGGGGGGGCCCATCTGCCACAGCCTAGCCAGTCCGCCACTGTGTTTGCGTTTATCTTTGAAAAGTCATCACCGTCACATTTAGACTTTAGATTAAAGTGTTTCAGTAACAGACTTTGACCTGACCTCACTGTGACCTTACATGACCTTGACCTTAAATTTTTACTGAAGGTGTACCAAATTTCAAAATTCTAAGTTTAAGCGTTTTTATTTTATCAGAGAAAAAGTGCAGAGGGTGGTCAAATTGATCCCCGGGCAGAACGAGGGTTAAAAGTGGATCAACAGAAAGAGTGCAACCGGAAATATTTCATGGGAACATCATTTAACCTGTTCTATAGGCCCTAAGAGTTCAGAAAAATATAGTGGTGGAGGAGCCTGGGGAGGCACGAGGAGTGCCCCGGGCTCCTGGCCAATACGTTATCACTCGTGTCCAGTTGACGACAACCATCTTGTCTCGAACTAGTGCAAGTCAAGATTTCCCCACTAACTTCAGTAAACTATTCTTTCGCAACTGTTCGCACAAGATTAAACCTGATTCGACTATTCAAATTAGATTACTTAATTGTAACGCAAGTACTAAGTTCAATCGTTACAGTTATGCCATATGCATAGATAGAAGTACAATATGTGTATAATTGTATATATATACACCCCAATCTCTTAGTTATTCTACCAACATCGCGCAACTGGCTACGGTCAGCAGTATTGCCTGCGCACATTTAGTTCAGCTTATGTTGTTAGGAGTTTTATGTAAGATTTCCCAACGTTTACGTCCTTTGAGTAACCTAAGTTGAATTAATGAGTCCGCTGGAGTTTTGCATTTAACGTAAATAGGTACACTTGTTTTTCAACAGGCAACATTGTGAACGCACTGGGCCTAATCACTTTTAAAGCGTTGTGTTACCACCTTTAGAGTTCCACCGGATCAAATCCACCCTCAACGACGTAGCTTCCAGATACCCATTGGTATTCTTATTCTCAGGAGTATAAGTGTATACTAGACTCAACTCGTTTAATATTCATCGGCTACGAAACGTGGGTTGGTCCCTCGATTTTAAAAGGTGTAATCTTAGTTCTAACTTAGTCTTTTCCTTTTACTCGGGCCTTGACGAGGAAAAATTATATATAGGCAGTCAAGTTGTCAGTTAGGAAGACCCATTCGAACCGTGGATCGAAGTACCTAAGCCTTATTAACTATTGGAGGTGAAGCTTAAACTATAGCCCACAAAAATCCGACATATAGTATCATATTTCACAATTACCTGATCTCTGAGATAAATCTAAAATAAATATACCTTGTAGGTGAGTGAGTCAGAAAGGCATGAGTGACTGGCACAAAATTCCACGACATCATAGTGGCGCCCAAAAGAGGAAATTAATACATGAAAATGAGAAGAAACATTAGGAAGTTACAAAGGAATATACAAAGGACACCAAACAGCAACATATCGGCTGGTCCCAACGAGGCTGTCTGTTTAAGGTCAAAAGAAGTAAGAAAATTTAAAGAGGAGTGAAAGTTTTAAAGCAAAGCAAAGGAAGGAGGTTGAAAGGAAAGGAAGAAACTTAAAGATAAAGTGAAAATTTTAAAGTACAGAGGAGGGAATCCAAGCGAAAATTCTGCATTATTTCTAAGCGCTAACAAATGATTCCAAGTGGGGGGGGTTTTAAGGCAAGATAAGCAGCTAGTCTCTTTTTAAAGGATTCGATCGAATTACTTTGAACTACGATGCCTGGCATTCCATTCCACAAATTAGCTATAGAACTGGAGAAAAAATGTTTAGCTTCATTAGAATTAAAGTGTTTACCCACTAATTTGAAACCAATACCGCGAGTTTTATCTGCATTTCTGAAGGTGAAATATTATTTGGCGTCGACATTATCAAACCCTTTAATCATTTTAAACACCTTGATTAAATCTCCTCGAATACACCTTTTTACGAGAGAACAAATTTAACATTTCTAAATAGGCAGCGTATGATTTGTTTCTAAGTCCAGGAATTATTTTGGTACCCCGTCACTGCACTCTCTCCATTCTGTCTCTGTCCTATCGCAAATATGGGGACCAGAACTAGGTTGCCAGGTCTCCGGTTTTGGATCACCTGAAGATCAGGGCCCCCAGCCTTCTTTAGTTAGCTTTATAAGGCTAACTAACGAAAATATCACGACCTAACCTAACAAATCGTCAAGGGCGTACAGATGACCTAACGATTGATTAAGTTAGGTCAGGTCGTGATAATTTTCGTTAGTTAGCCTTATAAGGCTAACTAAAGAAGGCTGGGGGCCCTGATCTTCAGGTGTTCCCGGTTTTGAGCCGGAGTCTCTGGAAATTGAGCTTTGTCTCCGGTCAAGTTTATATATCGTTATCGTTTATATATATATATATATATATATATATATATATATGAGGAAGTTTATATATCGGTTTAGCTACATAAACAAATAATGATGAGCTTCGGAGGTAAAATCTCCGGATTTGGAAACCATCTGATCTGGCAACCGTAACCAGAACTGGACGCAGTAGTGCAGGTGGGGGCGTACTAAGGAATTACATAGTGTCAGCATTGTTTCCTCCGACTTAAATTCAAATGATCTCCCAATAAATCTTAAGATTCTATTTTCTTTTCTGACCGCTTCGATACACTACCTACTCGGTTTAAGAGTGTCGGCGACAATAATACCTAAATCTTTCTCATTCGTAAGACTTGTTACTGTCTTGTCGCGCATAAAATACTTTTCTTTAACATTGTTTCTATCGATATGCACCGTTTTACATTTATCTATATTAAAGTTCATTTGCCAAATTTCCGCCCACTCGAGTAATTTATTATCTTCTTGAATCTGCAAACATTCTGCCGCTGATTTTGTTCGTCTCCCTAGTTTAGTATCATCCGAAAATTTTGAAATTATGCTGTTAATTCCAGTGTCGATGTCAGTAGTATGACCGCAAAATGTTAGTGCAATGCTATCGCAAATATTGAACAATGTTGCAAAGGGGGAAGGGGAATGTTGCAAGAGGTTATGCAACAAGGGGGAGGGGTTATCCCTCAAGCTGCAATGAAGGGGAACTCTCCCAGCAAGCTGGGGAAGTCCACCTGACCTCTTTGGGGGATAAGTAGGGACGGCCTCACCCACCAAAGGGGTATACCTAACCTTAAGAGAGGGTCTTTTGGGAGAAGGTGGCGGCCTCACCCCCAAAGCGGTATACCTAACCTAAGAGAGAGAGGAGTGTTCGCCTGGCTCCTGCCAAGCGCATATTGAGAGTTCATCCGAGCGCCCGCTGTCTTAGAAGGTCCTAATCAGCCAGTTGGCTTAGAAGGCTTCTTAGAAGGCGTAAATGGCTTGTTCAGGTGTACATTATTAGGGTTGGGTTGCCAGATTGCGCTATTTAATTAATTAAAACACATATTCTCAACTTTTGGCTTTCTGCCAGTTGGCATAATCCGCGAGTTGGCATAATCCGCCAGTTGGCTTAACCAGCCAGTTGGCTTAACCAGCCAGTTGACGTAGAAGACCTAGAAGGCAGGTATATATATATATTAGCTTTTCAGTTGCCAGATTGCGCTATTCAGATATTTTTGACAGTTGGCTTAGAAATCCGTCAGCCGTTTTAGAAAGCAGCCATTTGGCATAATTAAATAATAATATCGTTTTCAACCAAAAGGATTAAATAAAACACCATTACATTATCCTGTTTATTTAGACGAATTATTGGTATCAGTTTCACGAACTATATAAAAAATAAATATACAATCAAACGATGGAAAATATGCAATAAAAATTAATAATAATATAAGAAATACGAACGAGGAATACATATATAATCAAAAAATAATAATATACAAAACGATGGAGTATAATCATCAATATAACAGTACAGGAGAAATATAATAATATATATATATAATATATATATATATATATATATAATATATAATATATATATATATATAGTTCTATTAAATAATTAAATATATTGAAAATAATAATATACAAAACGATGGGGTATCATCATCAACATAGTACAGGGAAAAAAAATTATATTAAATAATTAAATATATTGAAAATAAATATACATCAAAATACTCGATGTAAATGGCCTTCATATCGTTCAATACTATTTTTGTGCCCACTTTACACTCGGTTGGCAAGTTATCTTTAAACACAGATAGAAAAAACTCAAAAGCACGCACAAATACCGTATCGTCAGCAACCACATCATTATTAAATACAAGTTTATAAACACTCCTTTCCAATCGAGGGTTTTTTCTTACCGACCCGAGCTTTTCAATCGTGAACTCTTCTTCACAATGCATAGCGGCAATTGAAATAATCTTCAAAGTCGTAACGACAGCTACTCATTATATAGAGATACAACTCTTCAGGGTGAACAGTGTAGGCGAGCTCTGCCCTGTACTGCCCAAGTTCTTTGTACCAAAGTTCAGGATATTTCGAAGAGTCTAAACCTTTTAAATAAGCATCCAGCTCTAGACCATTCTCGCCTTGTTCATTCCTACAGTCGATAAATCCGTCGAGCAGAGCGGTGTATTCGAGGGTAGCGTACGATTCAGCGCCGCCACTTCAGCGCCGACGTTTCAGCGCCGCCATTCCAGCGCCAGGCCACTTCAGCGCCAGACTATTCAGCGACGGGCCCTTTCAGCGCCCGCCACAATAGTTTCAAGACAACTCAATAAAATGTGCAGGCTAAGGATCGATATATCTAATGAAAATAATTAATTCAATTTTTTTATTTTATGTGCAGGTACTAATTTTTTTTTATAATGGAAGGAAAATAAAGGGTTCATAAACTCTGAAATAAAAAAAGGAAAAATGATATAAGTGTTGGGAGCAAAATATTCTGAAATTACGTCATTAGTTATATGAATAAATATTCTTAACCTAACCTAACCTAACCTAACTTGAAGCCGGCTAACTACGGCTAACGCCTGCGGCGGGCTGTTTTTAACCTAACCTAACCTAACCAAACCTAACCTAACCTAATCCCAACACTAATTTTTTTTATAATGGAAGGAAAATAAAGTACCATAACCAAAACCAAACCAACATTATACACAGTTAATAACAACAAGTAATGTTAATAAAACAAGTAAAGTCAAAACAAGTATAGTCAATAAAAACAACAGAGAAAATGACCGGCGCTGAAAGGGCCTGTCGCTGAATAGTCTGGCGCTGAAGTGGCCTGGCGCTGAAATGGCGGCGCTGAAGTGGCGGCGCTGAAGTGGCCCATCCCCGTATTCAAGAACCGTGTCAAAATAAATCATATCCGTAACACGCGCGTCTAATATAGGCTTCAGCTTGCGGAATCCGACGATTTCAAATATTCTGTCGAGGATGAATCGGTTTCGCGTAGGGACAAGAACGTTATTATCAAATGCATTCTTCCACATCAGTCGTATATCAATGCATGGCTGATCGTTATTTATACATAACGTACAAACAACGGCATATGAGGGGCATCACTAATCTGTTCTCTTCTTGTACCTACACCTGCAGGTATTTTATAATGGGGTTCACCACACTTCTCAACTATCACGAAGACTCTATTCATCTCTTCAACACTTAAATAAATAACACTACGTTTACCAGAGTATGCTTGTCTACAAGTCGTTTCAAGTACATAGTTAATGGTACCGGTTTCACGCCTGAACACGCGCAATGACTTCGTCACGCGCACATCGTACGAAGCATTGAGAATGCTTCTCAAAGGAAGTTCCATCGTATTCGAGGAGTGCACGTCCAGTCGGTTCAAGCTCTGAGATGACTATGAGCCACGGGTGGACGGATCGGTTCGACGGGAGGAGCGAGTCACACCATAAGCTGATGAAACGTGTACGGCGCTGTTCCAACGTGAATACTTGTATGCCATTATACTGGGTAGGTGTTTTGAGAAATTTTCCGATACATGAAACAATATCGGCTTTAATGTTTTATCGCTCCTACTCCCCAGAACACGCACCATACATTTTCGTTTAGGGGGAATTTCACGAACTAAACACATTTTATTCACAAACCGGTGCACTATTTGAGAGATACATGTTACCGTATTTTTCTTTTGTGTTTAACAATCGATACTCGTCTCTAAATTCTATCAAAAATTCACACAGGCCTTTAGCCACAATCTCGCTGCGAACCTCGTCGTGATATATATGAATGTAGTGGTAAAAGTACTTTAGCGAGACCATGATGAAAAGGTTTACATTCTCCGCCGCAGGGTACGCGTACTCGGTGTGATGCAGCATGATAAAATACCGCCTATCACACCACTCATCAACAAGACACATTATCCTTACCCGCTGCTTCTCTTCTGCACTCGTTTTTTATTTCACCTCAAGGTATATGTATGCTTTATACAGTTTAACCCTACAACGCAGTCCATCACATCGTTTGTGCTACAAAATCCGGCAATATTTTCCCCAGAATATCCATAGACTATTTGAACATCTTGTTCCCTCGCGCTATTCAATGTATCCTTTATCCTTTAAGGACGACTGGTACAAATTGCTAACGTTTCAAATACACGCATTCATAACTTAACCCTACAAAAAATTCTGGGCTTAAAGGGTTAAAAGTCTCAGAGGAAGGAAGGGTAGGCAGTCTTTCAGTATCCACTACATCTTCCGACTTTACCGAATACCACTTCATAAACGTCGAACACGCAATATCAAAAGTAGCCATTACTATTTTTCGTCTACGCAAGAAAATACACGTCTGAACTCAAGGGTTTGCAGAGGTAAACTGAATACGCAGGGATAGAGAGCTCAGGTAGTAGTAGGAGTCACGTGGCTGATCTTACAGTTGGCGGAGCTTAGGAATAAATGTACACACGCATGCAGGCAAACGAGAAAATGAAACCTTAATTGAAGCACGTATACATAATAATTAAATATATCGTTAACAATACATATATATATATATATATATAATTATATATATATATATATATATATAAAAACAATCAAGGGTTAAGGTATCCAAAGGGTACGATATCATAGGTACCAGGCACCTGGTAACGTTTCCTATATGTGTTACGGCATACCTTCGTGCCCCTAAGTTCCTTCACACACCCCAGTTTCTGCGCACGAAAATTGTGGGTTCCCACAGTCAGTTGGGGTGGCTGGTCGCCTTCATTTTCCAAGCACAATAGATCTTTCAATGAGTAAAAGTTAACGATTCGTCTGTTCGCATGGTTAAGCGTGATACCCTTAGCTTCACGATATATTTCATATCCTCCCCCACCCTCACCCGTACCCCATAGGTTTTTGGCCCTGTTGATACAAATGAGTCAGCGTATGCACCATCACCATACTCATCCTTGATCTCGTCAGTTAACTCTCCGAGGAATTCACCAATAGGAGGCATGTATTCACCCTCCCTCTCTCTGAATATTACGCTATCTGTGTCAGCGTACAACACCCTCCGCCCAAGAGAGTGCAGTAGTCCCCAAAGCTTGATGCGGGCATAGGCCGTTGTGAAGCTGGCTACAGGTATGTTTATAACTCGTGAGGTATCTGTGGCCAGCTCGGTGATGTTGTACTTTATTATGTAAATATTACCTACATTCACGATCTCCATAACCTCTTTATCGGGAGCGTTGGCAAAATCCCAGACTTCACTATAACTTTGTGCCAAATGAACGTTCCCTTTGCCAGTATTCTGTGCAAATTTTCCCCAAAGACTGTTTAGACAACTTTGCACCAAAGCGCTTGCCAGGATTCTTAACAATTTGGGAACGGTCAAGCTGTATACCTTCATGGGCATGGTAACGCTGAATATAAGCCGTTTTTTCATCTTCGGTATCAACTCCTCGCGGATACCTCGATGCTTCTACCTTATCCTTCAAAAAAGCCTTATCCTTCAAAAAACCTCCACATCTCATGTATCTTCAATATTCTGTAGCCATGGCAAACGGCTAGGTTCAGCTCAGAGCTTGTATATACACCTCTGATCTTACGCTGGTTGGTTGTATGGCTACAATCACCGTTGTTCTCCTCTGCGGAATTCACGAACAGGGGAAACATGAGCTTGTGATCCATAACGACGGATAAGATCGGCATCCATAAATCGCGAAGGGGGGAGCACGTCTACGAAAGAGAGTCCAAAGTAGCACTCATTCTACGTAGTTAGCTGAGAACTCTTCGATGGTTGGCATGGTGGGACCCACCAGTTTTTCAGGTGCACCTACGGGGTACGGATTGTTCTTCATCATGTAGGGATATAAAGAACAGAAGTCGTATTAGTGGAGTTTCACGCCCTCCGTAGGCGAAAAGTATAGATTGAATGGGTTTTAACGCCCTCCAAACAAGCTGTTACCACATTTGAGGGGGTTCAACACCATTGAACGTTTGATGGCCATAATTTTTTCACGGTATTGGCCATCTGTTTCCATCCGTTCCGTGCATCATACTCATGCTCCCACACGATCTTGTGAGTGAACTGGGAGCCTATAAGTTGATCACGGTTACGGGTCCATGCGAGGCTGTCGGCGGGAGATCTTCCATGGAGGTCCCCTGTGAAGGCACACTCAGGGCGTGTGCGTCCATGCCACCAGCAGCCGTTAAAGGAGTACACAGTCTTCTCACCAGTGGTTGGATTCTCACTTAGGTCATCAACCAAAAAACACGACCATTGACGTTAATGGGTACTTCCCCTGTGTTGCGGGCGTGTTTTATGTATACCCCGGTCTGTTGCTGTATGTGTATGAGCCAATAAATAGCCTTTTGCCCATAACTGCAGGGATTGTTTCTGTGAATGACGGCTAAGGTGTCTTTAGGCATGAAGTTATTCTTGAACACCGTAAAACATAATGAGGCGATCGTGGTTGCGACTTGTAGCGGATCGCATTTGAAACGGCCTATGTACATCCTTCTAAAGGCCTAGAAACATAGTCTAAGGACAAGCACATCATTCACGCAATAACGCTCACATTCATCAGCTATATTTTATGGACTAGTCTCAGTAAAACTGTTGTAGTAGCGGTCAAAATCTTCACGTTCACTATTACTAATGCTGGTGTAGTTAAAGTAATGTTTGGGGGGAGGCAGTCCTACGTAGTTTAAAGTTTCGTTAGTGAGGTATGTGTAAGGGAAATACCCTTTTGAAACTTCAGCGGCTACGCGCATGACCTTGGGTAGCTTGGCTAATTTAGAAGGTGTGAACAGCAGGGTGTCTTTAAACTGAACATTGCCTCTTATCTGCATTTGCATTAGTTTATTGCCTCTTTTCAATGGGTCGCCTGTAAATATCTCCGATGATTCTTGTTCAAGCAACTCCTTATAAAGGAACTGTGTGTCAAATTTTGCTCCGTTATGAGAAAGAATATACACATTTTTTTAACTTGTCCTCTAACTTGACAATATAGGATACAAAGAGTTTTACAACAAGGATGTCGTGTGCAATCGTTTTAAAAACGTTTGTCCGTTTACCGCATTTGTGACACTCATCACACTCGACAACCATGCAATCATCACACATAGTCTGACTTACGAGTAAATGTGGAATAACTTCTTTGGTTTCAGCGTTCGTGTATGTTTCTATATCGTAGTACACGGTTATACAAGGGCTATTTTTAGGCTTAGCATCTTTCATATAACATACATGCTTCACTCCATCCGCCTTATATTTTTCATGACATGTAGAACAGTGAATTTCATCGCATTTATACACAAACTTACCCAAATTATCCAGCATCTGAAACATGTCACATTCACAGATTCTCATTTTCCTGCAAGTGCCAATTGATTTACGGAGCTCAAAGCATTTATTATTGAAAAATGTAGGTCTACACACATTACATTCCCTCTTCTCAGCTTCAACTACACGACTTTCACATTTGGGGCTTTTACACTGCTCACATAACATGTAGCACTCCTTACAATGTTTCACTATATCATCCGCAAACTCGAGACATCCCTTACACAAATCATGATGCCTTCCATATTTTCGACTTTTATCATAACTAGCGTAGAGGGTCCTTATATTACGGATGGGGAGATACGATGTTCCTGACAATCCTAAAATAAATAGAGGTTTTGTACGATCTCTCACACAGCTTTTAAAAACATACACAGTCCTACGACGATCATCCACTCCAAATACAACTATACTCACATTCTTTCCTGCTCTACCCTTCTCAGCTCTTCAGGACCAATATTACACTCAAACTCAAGCTTACAATCTGAAGCCAGTTCACGAGCACGCTGCACAACCGTAGGTAGCCAGATATTATACGCGCTTGTATTTAGTAAGGTGAACATATAAGCTAAGACTATTGCTATAAAGCCACAACTACGATCGACGTTTACAGTATATGCTTTCTGTAAATAGCCTGAAAATTAAAATTAAGAGTATAAGGTGTGGCGCTATGACCCGCAACCCGGAATACTCTGTCAATATCTACCATGAAGTTGTCCATATTGAAGGCTGTACGACTTTGAGAGTCCTGCATTATACGGCCAAAGATATATTCTGTCCACAGCGGCCATGCGTCTGAACGGTATTACTACCCAAAAATCACCTAAATCCCGGTCATCTGACCCGAACCTGAAGGACAACCTCGTTCGGACTTCAAGTTTGTCGCGGTTCTGAAGGGCAAACTCCACGATACGATCAACTACGCGTCGCAGTCCAACACCGTTGCTATACATGGACTAGGGTCAACCTTGACCATGTAACGATTTCTAGTCAGGGCAGGGGTGGGGGTAGCGGTGCGCACCAACTCGAATGTTATACCTTCCTCCACAGCACGAGATGTTGCTGCTGTGGAGGAAGTACCCGGAATTGAACAGGAATAAGGTGGTATATTTGAAGGAGGTGCTATTGTGGGGGTTGTGTCGTGAGACGTAGAGGGTTGGGGCTCTATTACTGGGGTTCTAGCAGCCGGCGCAATCCTGGCACGCTTTATACCTGACGTGGAAGGCTCTTCATCATGCTTCCGCTTTGAATTGCCGCATGCTACAGGTATCGCTGGTGAGGTCTCTTCAGCGGGGGTGGAGTCTGTACCTACACGGTCATCGGGGTCCTCTGTAATATCGATGATGGGGGGCTGTACATCGCTGTCATTCACGGTTCTGTGGAAAGAGAAAAACAAGTATATAAGGAGCAGCACTTAAATTTTGTTATATTTTGAAAATGACCCACTTAGGGGTGTGACGTGTTAGAGATGGACTTTGTAGAAAAATTCTGGTTCACAAGTCCATCAACATGTATTATATCTGGCCCTACAGGATGTGGTAAAACTGTGTTTATTCTTAAAATCATTAAAGATAAGTGGGAGATGTTCTCAAAATTTGTGCACAAAGTAATATGGTGCTATTCGACTATCAATCAGTGTTCAACAAGTACCAAGATGATATTTTGTTGCACAAAGGTGTATATGACGTTAATTCGTTAAAGGGAGATGAACATACAGTCACTGTAATTGATGTTCTCATGTTGGAAATGGATAAAACGTTTGCCAAGACATTTACAGTGTTCTCCCACCATCTTAGCATAAACGTATTCTTCATCAATCAGAATCTATTTTTCAAAAATAGCTACATGCGCGATGTGTCGTTAAATACACAATATCTAGTCTTATTCGTGCAACGTAAGGATGTCACAAATTGAGGTATTAGCCAATCAAATGTATCCCGAATCAGCGTTACGGATATTTGCTTTGTGACCTTCACCCGCGAAACACTTTTAGGGTGTTTCTAAGAACGAATATATTCCGAAACGATCCTGAAACCGTGTATATTCCTTAATGATAAATAGGTTGAAGAAATATCATGAGTTAATAAAAATCTATCAACGATTGCCCCGGGCATTGCAACAGATGTTTGTTAAAAATATCGACTCCGACTTTTTAAAATGCATATGTGAAATCTGTCTTAATGTTATAAAATGTAATGTGCCAATGAAACCCCCTCAGAAAGCTCGCTTACGTCGTTACAAGAACATAATACGTGCACTTGCTCGTAAAAGTCAAACTGGGGGAAGATAAAGCGAATTATTGTACAAAGAGGGGGATCATTCCTCCTCATCTTATTTTCAGGTTTGGGGCCTTTACTTACTAGATTAATATAATGAAGGTGGTGTTTGTGATTCTACACAAGGTGTATGCTTCATTGCAAAGTTCAAAGATTCCCGACACGGTTCTAGAACCCCGTAAAAGTAGGCTTAAAAGAATGGAAATCGATTTGTTAGCACTATTAAGCAGTGAAAAGTCACCTGATGAGAAAAGGATCTTGTACCAAGAGGCTCTGCAGAAATTTCTTCATGAGTACGAAGATTATAAGAATCCGACAGAGCTCCCCGTGGTTATTAGGCACAGCGCTAGCAACGATGAGCATGGCTACATTGGACCAGGGCCCGACGTTAGAGATGACCAGCCAAAGAATAACGGAACGCAGCACATCGAGCATGTTAAAAAGCAGTCTCCCACATACATTGCGGAATAAAGGCTTAAGTTTTATAATCTATTGAGTGAGGACCCCATCATACAGTGGACCGATACAGGCGAGGTCATTGTTGAAGGAAGAAGGGTACAGGGATCCAATATCGTCGACATTGTCCATGATCTGGTGAGAAAGTGAGACAGGCCTTCACCAACAGGATGGAAGCATATTAAAACAAGACTACAACAAATAAATGTCCCCAAAACATTTATAGGAAATCTGAATAGGTTAAAAGACTTGGATCAAGTCTCGCATGTGTCACAACTGAGTACGCCATCAACCCCAGCAGTAGCATCTCTGAAGAGGAGAAAGAAGAGCACAAGCGCACCAACCTTATCCACGTGTTTCTAAAATACGCAAATGGCTAACATATTAAGTAAACGGTATCATGGCATTTCTAACCCCGCCTCCTACGGCGGCGTTAATAGACTGTACAGAGGTGTTTACAATGATGGAGTAGGGAAAAAAGATGTTGAGCGGTTTTTGCAGGAGCAGGATGCTTATACACTTCATAAGCCGGTGAGAAAAAGGTTTTTGACGGCCAAGACAACAGCGGCTTCGATTAACTCTATTTGGCAAGCGGATTTAACAGACGTGCAAAGATATTCAGTGTATAATGACGGATACCGCTACATCCTATTCATAATAGATGTATTCTCTAGATATCTGTGGCTAATTCCTCTATAAAGATAAATCTCATGAAACAGTTGCTAAAACAACCAAAACGTTGATGTTGAAAGAAGATAGGGTTCCTGGCTATTTTTGTACGGATATGGGGAAAGAATTTATAGGCCGCGCTTTACAGAACATGCTGACAGAGTTTAATATCAGTTACTACACTAGCACTTCTATACATAAGGCCTCTTTAGCTGAAAGAGTTCAACGTACTATAAAGGAACGCATGCATCACTATTTTACCCATAAAAACACACATAGATATATAAACATTCTGGGATCATTGGCCTCGTCATACAATCGTTCACACCACCGAACGATTGGCACAACACCTAACGAAGTTTTAGAAAGAGGTACGCGCTAAGATGTGAGAAGAGATGTCGCACCGCCACCACGCTCTACACATTTCAAAATCAATGATTATGTTAGGCTATCAGGTTCGGGGAATAAATTCGAAGGGATTTGAGCAAGGATGGAGACGTGAGATTTTTAAAGTTAGTGCTGAGAGATCTAAAGGCGAGATAATAATGTATTACGTTGAAGATTTGAATGGGGAAGAAATCGCAGGAGGCTTTTAGCGCGAGGAGTTGCAGAAAGTAACATTTAATTTAGGAAAAAGTGTGTTTAAAATTGAAAAAATTTTAGGCAGCAAAGGTTCAGGAAAGAGAAGAATGTATCTGGTGAAATGGCTAGATTACCCAGAAAGCTTCAATACCTTTATAAAAGCTGCTGCAATAATAAAGCTTAAATAGTATGCAACATGGCGCCTAACCACTTCTATGTCACACTCCCGTCCTCTTCTTCTCTGTCTGTACATCCTAAGAACACCCTGGCCAACTTTGTAACAAAACTCCATGGGCCCATTGAGTTGGAACGTGATTCGTACGAAGTTGGTGTTTGTGAATTCCAGCTAACCACCAAATTTTTAACTGTTGAGAATGAGCAAATCATATTTCTGATCCTTAGAAGAATCGATGAGTGTGAAAAATTAGGCATAACCTTAGACAATACTATGCGATCAGTCCTGTTCGGTGGGGTACAGTACGATAGTACAAATTATAACACTAGGAATCGGTCATTATGACACAGCCGTGGACATTGTGACGGGGTTGAACAAGTCTTGAAAAATCGAACCTGACAACCGATTTACTTTTTGAAGTCGTAAACATAGACACGCCTGCAAGCACGTTGAAGTTAAAATCAACGCTTTGTAGAAATATTATAGAGAAAGAGCTGTTCACAATTGTGGCCGAGGGTCGATATAGTGCAGCTCTCCAAAGAGATACCTTTCACGAGGCACAACATGACTTGTCCAGCTTAATGTATCAGCTGAAGATGGAGAAATTAGGTGAAAGCTGCCCATCCTCAGACATGTGCTATATTTACAGCAATATCGTAGGGCATCAATTTGTTGGGGACACCCAGGCGCGCCTGCTGCGCATTGCACACATCCCCAACCATAGAGGGAAAAGTTTGAGCATTACAGATGACAAGCCCCTTTATGTGAATGTTGCGACTAATCTATTAACCAATATCTCAAAATATATAAGAACGATTGAGGGAAAAAATTTCCCCATTCGGTGATGGGAGCTTAATAGTGAGGCTACACTTTCGTCGCTTTCAGTTATAATGAACTGAAGGCCTTTCACACTCTATCGAGGGGTGAGATATCAGCGTGGGAGTGGGCTTGGATCCATTTTTTCAACCATACTACGCACCGCTGTCCCACTGTTGAAGAGGGGAGCTAGATACCTCGGGAGGAAGGCGTTACACTCGGGTTTTAACGCGGTAGAAGATATAATTGGTGGAACTAAAAATAAAGCAGCTCTAAAAAAACATTTAAAATGTACACGGGACGAAATCCTCAAAGATGCAAAGAGAAAAATGCGTGGTGGCGGAAAGAAGAAGAAGAGGGTTGTCAGGAAGAAGGGGTTACCAACACGTGGCGCTAAACGTAAAATGACAAAAAAAGAAGTGTTCTAAGCATATGAAGCCTATGGCTAATATTTTTTTTGACTGATATAAGCTGAGGACACTACTCTCACGAATCATAGACTGATTACTACTTGTCGAGAGAGGTGGTACTATTTCTGACTCATGTAGCGTTTCATCCATCCGTGTAGCTTGCAATGTTGTAAATCGGACTGTCCCTCTTTGGTGTGCCCCCCTACACAGGTTTCTATTGAGCTTAGCGACTTTATCACAATTAACCCATTACACACTATTAGTTCACCGAGTGCCCCTATAGAATTCTTGATACCCAGCTCAGGCTCATACTTTTTGATCCAAGCTGCATGCACATGTACGCAAAACTGCGTATAGCCCATTCAGATGGAACGGACTGCGATGATAATTACTCTGTATACCCTGATACCAACTTTCTACACTCCATATTCAGCCAATGTGAGGTGTATTTAAAATAGTTTAACATCTCGGTAGGAACGGGTTATTATCACCTATCTGGAAAATGTCCTCAACTTTTCAAAAGAGGCGAAGGACACCTTTTTAACCGCCGAGGGCTATTATCAACTAAAGATAAAAGTAGTATAAAGGATAAATTAAAAAATTCTAAAAAGATATACGAATGTTTTGGGCGTCTTCATACAGACTTCACGTTCCAGGATAAACTGCTTATGAACGGCATCGACAGGAAACTAAAACTCAACCGCATGAGTCCTGATCAAGAAGAGGGCGCAAAGCCCGTTGTGATTCACATCATAGAAACATATCTGCGCGTACGGCGAGTGAAATTAAGTTCGCCGAAATATGTAGAAATTGAAAAAAAATTAATACACGCGACAGTAAAATATCCAATTTGCAGAGTACAGATCAAGCTATACACGGTGCCCGCCTAGAAGCAGCTGAAAACGTGGCCCTGGGAGTTCTACCTTAAAGGATATTAATTGGAATGCAGGATCACGCATCGACGAATGGAAAATATAAAAAAGCGCCTTTAAATTCGAGAATTTCGGCCTTAGAAATATAACTCTATATGTAAATGGGGTTGCATTAGGCGGGACCATGGTTACGGACTACTCATCAGACGCTGTGTTCCCGCTGTGCGCGAGAGCTTATAGTATTCTGGCCCATAATGCCGGTGCCTGTGACGAGTTTGTGTTTGGCGTAACGCAGAAAGAATTCGTTGAAAAATTTACTCTTTACTCATTTTATATTACCCCTGACTTATCTGCTAGTATAAATACACACTTAAGTCCACAACAAAGTGGGAACATTCAGTCAGATTGGAATTCGCCAACCCTATAGACGCGCCTATTAGTGTACTCGTGTACCTCGAATCACAAGAACTAATAGAAATTGACCGCTTCCGGAACGTTGTCACAGACTTTTAAAATGGACGCGAATACACTCCAGAGAGTAATAAAAAGTGACCGAATCACACGCTCCAAATTTATTGGTATGTTTGCGAAGAATGAAACATTCAAATTGCTAACTACGAGAGATTGGTATAGCCTTATCGTGAACACCGACATTATGGTGGGTGAGGGGAAAGAGTGTACTATTTTCATTCACTCGGCACTCAGCCCTGGAGTGACCCTGTTGTCGTCCAATTTATCGAACAGCTACATGTCCCTGAAATGTTCTGGAATCCTTACCGTTTCCAAGGATATTTTAGTAATACTTGAGGCATGTACTGTCTTTCATTTCTCCTGCACATGTCACGTGGGAGGGGATTTATAAATTTTTAAAATTTATTCGATTTGTGCGACACTGAGATGAATGATGAATTGGTCTGCAGACAGATAAAAAGGTACCCATTTGTACGCACTCGTTGTATTCTGTAAAGTTTTATGTGTGTATATATAATTGTAACTATATTCAACGAAAATCAGCATGGATTCCGATCAGGTAGATCATGCCTATCACAACTAATAGAGCACTACAACAATATCCTAGATGCATTGGAAGGCAATGACAAATACGATGTTATATACACAGATTTTGCTAAAGCTTTCGATAAATGTGACCATGGTATAATAGGACATAAAATTAAAGACATGGGAATAACAGGCAAAGTGGGAAAATGGATCTACAACTTCCTTAGTGATCGTCTGCAGGTCGTCAAAATTCAAGGTATATCATCATCAGAATCGGAAGTACGCAGCTCAGTACCACAAGGGACAGTACTGGTCCCACTCCTGTTCATTATCATGCTAACAGACATAGACAGCGGAGTAAACAGCAATAGTATAGTAACATCCTTTGCAGACGATACAAAGATCAGCAGAAAAATCAGCGATGTACATGACGTGGAGGCCTTGCAGAGGGACACGAACAAAATATACAAATGGTCAGAAGACAACAACATGTCATTCAACGCCGAGAAATTTCAGCTCTTGAGATATGGTAGAAAAGAAGAACTTAAACAGACTGCATATTATGCTCCAGATAGACAGGAAATTCAGAGAAGCATGAAAGCGATTGATCTCGGGATAATAATGACAGATGATGCGAAATTCGAAACACAAAATCAGATAGCGATAAATAAAGCAAAAAGAGTCGCCGGACAGGTTCTAAGAACGTTCAAGAGAAGGGACAGGACAGTAATGATTCCCCTGCTAAAAACACTGATTATACCAAAACTTGAATACTGCTCAGTTTTGACGTCCCCATATAAAAAGGAAGAAACTAATAAACTAGAAGAAACGCAAAGGCATTTCACAGCCAAGATTGATGGCTGCAAAGAACTCAACTACTGGGAAAGACCACGTAAACTAAATCTATACTCACTGGAAAGAAAAGAGAGAGGTACATCATAATCTACATATGGAAAATGATCGAAAAACTGGTACCAAACCTAAAACTAAACCCAATTACCATTCAAACAACACTGGAAAATAGGAAAGGCAGAATGTGTAGTGTTCCCAAATTAAAAGCACGACAAGGGACCTCCTCAACCCTGAAGGAAAATAGCTTGGTTGTCAGGGGGCCAAGACTTTTCAACCAGCTTCCTAAGGACCTCAGAAACGTAACGGGGGTCAAAGTTGAAGTCTTCAAGAAAAGACTGGATGCCTGGCTCAGGACAGTACCAGATGAGCCGGGCGTGCCTGGCTATGTACGGTGGAGAGCGCAAGAAAGTAACTCGCTCCTCCACCAGGCCAGACCTAGAGGCGGGGCCACCAGCTTGACCTCCGTGTGAAGAGAGACCAACACACGAAACAACATAAGGTTCATAAGGTTCAAGGTATATTGTGTAAAGTTTTACGCGTGTATATGCAACTGTAAAATGTCTCCATTAATGTTAGTCTTATTTAATGGACGCTAGTTCTGTAAACCGAATTGTACTGAAACATGCTTTCTACCAATAATAAGTTAAATTAAAATACAATGTGTTTTGTTCTTAACCACAAAAAACTTACATTAGTTCCTCGATGACCTGGCATTCGTCGGACCTGATCTGAGCCAATACCTCGACACTGGTATTCAGGTCACTGGGTTGACTATGCGGTAAAGCCACCAAATCATTCATTCGCCTTTCATCAAAGCTGTCGCGAAAAGTTGCTAAACACGATGAAGTTCCGCATCGGTCCTTTAAGGAGAAATTAACATGTTTAGTTAATACTGAATTTTTTTTATTTTAATTTAAATTAAATTGAAGTTTAATTAAACAGTTACAATAAGAAAAAATGCCGATTAGGATGCCTGGCAAATTAT
>JAJOZX010000508.1:197500-202500 GCA_023014485.1 Bathynomus jamesi
TCCTTGAAGAAATGAGTCATGATACCGATCTCTTTGAGACACTTCTGGGATCATACCCCCGTCGATTAATGGCCGACAGAGCTGCAAATGGGGGGCAACACCCGATATTAAAACAAGTGTTTTTTATTCAAAATTAAACGCTCTTTCGCGTGGTTTTGTGTTTTTTTCTATTCCTTTCAGTTTTTTCTTTACAGGGGGGCAATCATTTCCTGACACCTTTTATATATGTATGTATATATATATATATATATATATATATATATATATATGTATGTATATATATATGTATGTATATGTATATGTATGTATATGTATATATATATATATGTATGTATATGTATATATATATATATATGTATGTATATGTATATATATGTATGTATATGTATATATATATATATGTATGTATATGTATATATTGGAATGAACTCAGAATGGTCCCCTGAGTTTTTTATGATATATGTATGTATATATATATATATGTATATATATATATATATGTATGTATATATATGTATGTATATGTAGGTATATATATATTTATATGTATATGTAGGTATATATATATATTTTATGTATATGTAGGTATATATGTATGTATGTATATATAAATGTATATATGTATATATAAATGTATATATGTATGTATGTATGTATGTATATATAAATGTATATATGTATGTATATATGTGTGTATATATATAATGTTAAAATGTTATAATGTTTCAGAACAACAAAGACCCTAGGATCCACTCATGGCTGGTCTACCTAACTGTGTTCGTAATTGTGTATGTCCTCCGTGGTGGCGGAGGGGACCTACAATTTTACGTGGGTTCCGAACCACAAGAAAATAAGAAATTTATGTAACAACTTCCTGTACATTGGCAACGACCAATTTAGCAAAACTAATTAATTATCGATTTAAAACTAAAGATAGAATCTCTGGATCCAGAGGATCAAGTCATAATAGACTACTATCCACAAATGTTACACTCTATATCTATTTAAAACCGACATGCAAATATATCAGATCCAAAGAATCCAGTCAATTTCATTACGGTATCCATCAGTACTAGTACCTTGTCACGAAAAATAAGTCACGGTCCATATCGATTGTGGACGAAGTCAAAATTTACAACCATATACATTACAATATATACACTTAGGAGGAAAAATGTAGGTATGTCTGTAAAGACTGTACAGTAATGTAGAAATGTGTGTGCACCCATCTTGGGTCTCCCATTTAAAGGTGTTTGTGGGGCAAGTGAAGATCATGAGTTTTTCAATAAATCACAGTACTATGGGGGGCACCGCTCAGCAGAGGAATCTCTTTAAATGGGGTGTGTAAGGACAGAGAGTATCCGCTAACCCAAGACGCTGCCTCCCTATATCCCACAACACTTGTGTTGAGCTGTGGGATCTATCCCAAAGAGCCTTAATTTTACTACCTTAAACTATACCAATCTATCAACAAATGCGTCTAATCGATTTTTAAACATGTTTATAGACGTGCTACTAATTACTTCTACCGGCAAACTATTCCAGCTATTTACTATTCTATGCGTAAAAAAGTTTTTGGCAACTGCTGTCTCGAACCTTCTACTTGTCAACTTACACCCGTTATTTCTAGTCCTATTATATTGAGATATTTCGAAAAAGCTACCTCTATCTACGTTATCGATCCCATTCATAATTTTGAAAACCTGGATTAGATCACCCCTTAACCTCCTAGTCTCGAGTGTTGTCAATTTTAACTCCTTAAGCCTATCCTCGTACGACTTTGACCTAAGCGACGGAATCATCTTAGTTGCTCGTCTTTGAACTCTTTCGATTTTGTCTATATCTTTGCGCATATGCGGATTCCAAAATTGGACCGTACTCCAAATGGGGTCTAACTAATGATTTATAAAGAAGAACTATAATATCGCGCGATTTGTACTCAAAATTTCGAGCTATAAAACCTAACACTTTGTTCGCCTTATTGACCGCTGCTGTACTTTGTTTCGCTACTTTTAAATCACCAGTGAATATAACTCCTAAATCTTTTTCCCGCTCTACGCTTGTTAAATCTTTCCCTGGCATACTATACGCAAAATTACCGTTACGCGAAGCTATATGCAAAATTTTGCACTTATCCACGTTAAATCTCATTTGCCATGTGACTGACCAATCAACGATTTTATTCAGATCTTCCTGAATTTTACCTCTATCTTCGTCATTAATCGCCCTACCACCCAGCTTCGTGTCATCCGCAAACTTTGAAACTGTACTGACTAGGCCGACATCTAAATCGTTAATATATGATATATAAGAAAAAGCATGGGGCCCAATACAGAACCTTGAGGAACGCCACTCTCTACATTACCCCAACACGACTCCGCTCCATCAACGACCACCCTCTGTTTCCTGCCTCGCAACCACTCTTCTAGCCAATTTATTACTACACCCCTGATTCCATGAGCCTTAGTTTTTTCAATGAGTCTTTTGTGCGGCACGGTGTCAAACGCTTTTTGAAAATCTAAATACACTACATCAACCGCCCGATGTCTATCGTAAACGTCAACCACGCTTTGGAAAAATTCTAAAAGATTAGTTAAGCAAGATTTGTTTCGCCTAAATCCGTGCTGCGTATTTCTAACTAGCTTATGGAATTCTAAGTGCTCGTCTATACGATCCCTAATTATTGATTCCAGTAGCTTACCTACAACAGACGTTAAACTGATTGGCCTATAATTTCCCGCCGCACTTTTATCGCCTTTCTTAAAGATAGGTGTTACGTTTGCTAACTTGAAATTATCTGGTACGCACCCCTCATAAATAGACGTATTAAAAATCTTTGTTAGCGGCACAACAATGCTATCTTTTAATTCTTCTAGTTGTATGGGATATATGGAATCCGGACCCGGTGATTTACGTGTTTTCATTTTATCAATAGAGCGCATTACTTCCCATTCATTAACGACAATATTATCCAAAATATTACCATTATCAAAAGGTATTATGTCTATGACCGTCGGGATATTCGTTACATCTTCTATAGTAAAAACTGACGTAAAAAAATCGTTTAGCAAGGTAGCCATTTCCTTGTTTTCAGAAACTAGATCTCCGTTTACATTTTTCAATGGACCCAAGACACTTTTTACTGGATTTCTATTATTGACGTATTGAAAGAATCGCTTGGGGTTTTCTTTACCGTCACGAGCTATGGAGATTTCAAATTCGGGCTTCGACTTTTTTATTACAGTTTTCGCTGCACGCCTCAGAGATATGTAGTTGTTTCGTAACAACAAATTGTCTTTATCGCACTTATGTTGCATATAAGCCCTATCTCTACTCTTTATAAAGTCTCCTACTCTAGAAGTAAACCACAAGGGCTTGTTGTTTACTTTCGCATGCTTAATTTTGTACGGTACACATTCCTCATTTATAGTCCTAAATACCGTTTCCAACGATTCCCACATTAGTTTTGCGTTGGAGTTCCCCATCACGTTTTCTGAATTGACGTGTGACAATTTATTTCGAAATTTACGAAAGCCTGCGTGCTGGAAGTTAGGAATTTTAGTCGAGTTAGTTGGTTTCGAGTGACTTACTGAGAGGACAAACTCTACCATATTGTGTTCGCTATTGCTTAACGGTTCTATTACTTGAAGCTCAGTAATTAGTCTATCCTCCGTAGTTATTACTAAATCTAAAATACTGTCCAACCTCGTAGGTTCCCCAACCTTTTGACTAAGAAAGCTATCCTCGAGAAAATTAACTAAACGATTACCTTCCGCGTCTCCCTGCATTGTATCGTAATTCACGTTGGCGCAATTAAAGTCACCCATAACTAAAGCCTGCTCACTACCGATTATTCTCTTTAGTTCACGATATAACGCTTCGTCCGTATCAGCTGTTTGATTAGGGGGCCTATATATAACCGCAACAAGAAGTTTGAAGTCGTTTAATTTAAGTTCTGCTATAGTCGCATCTATCGGTTCTGGAATTGAGTGCTTTACTTCTATAACGTTCGCAATATTATCTTTCATATACAACATAACACCGCCTCCTCGCCTACCTATTCTGTTTTTAATAAAAAGTCTATAACGTTCAATTTGATACTCCCCTACAAAGTCACGTGTTTCAGTGCTAAGCCACGATTCGTTTATCGCAATTAAATCATAGTCTTTACAAGCGATAAAGGAAAAAAATTCATTTATTTTATTACGTAGGCTACGAGCATTTAAGGATATAACCTTCAAATTGTTTGTAATTACGACACCTTCGCGAGCGCAGGGGAAATTTGTAGAATTTACGCTGGGACCGTTCGAGTTACGGCAGCCTGAAAAGAAGAGACAGTATTATGAAATAGACTTCCTAAACGCGCAGCTCCTACGTTATTAAGATGAAGTCCATCTTCGAGGAACAAGTCCCTCCTGCCGTAGAAACTGTTCCAAAAATTCGCATGATGCACTCCTTCCTGTTGGCAAAGAGACTTTAGGTTATTGTTAATATAGGTCGCCTTGCTGTAGAAATCGTTACGTTGGATAATTCGAGGAAGTATACCTGTTAAAACAATCTTCTTAGTTTTTTCCTTTAGTCGCTCTATTAAGTCCCTGTACCTAGCCAGCAGTTCTTCCGATCTAGAATTTAAAACGTTGTTAGTACCGACATGAATAACATACGTTGTGTCCTCGGAGGTACCTTCTGTAAAATGGTCAACACTATTAGTTATATCCTCCACCCTTGCACCAGGGAAGCAGTAACGGCGCCTACGACGACGGTTTCTCCCACAGAATTCCTCGAGCTGCCCTCGAACAATGGAATCGCCAACGAGTCGTATTTCCGGTTCATCAGCATCTTCGAAACCTAAAACAGAAAACTTATTGCTTGTTATTACTGGTAGACAAGTCTTTGCTTTTCGCAATGGGGCTCCATTTCGCACTCGAACGAAGGGTTGGGAACTAGCGGAAGAGAGAGAGCTATTAATACTATTTATATTATTAGTAGAAACTGAGGCA
>JAJOZX010000508.1:207500-215000 GCA_023014485.1 Bathynomus jamesi
CGAAATTTGAAACACAAAATACGATAGCAGTAAACAGAGCAAAGAGAATAACTGTTCAGATATTGAGAACCTTTAAACGAAGGGATTGGAATGTAATGATTCCTCTACTGAAACCCTGATCATACCAAATTAGAATACTGCTCGGTCCTAACTTCCCCATATAAAAAGAAGACATACATTAGACAGCTGGAGGGGATCCAAGAAGCTTCACAGCCAAGATCAATGGTGCAAAGAACTAAATTACTGGGAAGGTTACGCGAACTAGACCTATATTCACTGGAAAGGAGAAGAGAGAGATACACCATTATTTACACTTGGAAATATGGAGAAACTAGACCTAATCTTACTCTGAATCCCATAACCCCCCAAACAACGATGGAAAGTATAAGCGGTAGACTGTGTCGTATTCCCAAATTGAAGGCGCGACAGGGAACATCCTTAACACCTGAAAGAAAAATAGTTTTGTAGTGAGAGGACCAAAACTGTTTAATCAGTTGCCTAAAGACCTAAGAAACACAAAGGGAGTTGCAGTGGAAATCTTCAAAAGAAGACTAGACGCCTGGCTCAGAACAATCCCCGATGAGCCGGGCGTACCTGGCTATGTGAGGTGGAGAGCGCAAGAATCCAACTCACTACTTCACCAGGCCCAACTCGAGAGGAGGGCGACAAGCTTGACCTTCGTGAAATGAGAAATCATCGCGCGGAACCTTTGTAAGGTTTAAGGTAAGGTATATATATATATATATAATATATATATATATATATATATATGTATTTATATATATATATATATATATATATGTATGTATATATTAGGGTGACACTTATTTTCGAAAGTTTGGAATTTTTATCGGGACGGGCGCGTTTCTGGTTCCATTTGTCAAAAAATATCGTGTATAAAATATTTTTGAAATAAAAACAATATTTAGAACTGCCTCAATACGGTCAAAGTTTGTATATTTTCTCGAAAAGTAGAAATTTTAGATCATGATGTTCTTGCCTCTAGCAATAAATATCACTTCTAGTTTGTTCAGCTACTAATCTTGACCTAAAACATATAACTGGACTTAATACTTTCAACTCTAGGTCCCCTCACTCGAGTATTAGCCCCTCAAGGGGGGGGGGTATCATGGGCGCCCATCTCCCTCTCATTGTTGCCTACTTTGCAGAGGTCACGGTGGACTTGCGGGCGGTTGGGAAGTCACAGCGGTGCTTCTCGATCTCACCACTTGTAAGAGGAACTGCCTTTGGTCTTCACTCTTGTAAGGCCAGTTGAAAGACTGCATCACGCCACCCCGCGCTCCGCGAAGTCATTGACAACTTGAAGGGCCTGGACTCGGCGGATGCGGCGATGAAGGCTGGGTCCGTCCGCCACTCCTCCGGATCCTTGAGCAGGAAGGCGGTGCTGATGTCCAGAACCTTGAAGAACTCCTTTGATGTAGTCGTTGTGAACTTGGCCAATGTATTGTTGGCGATTGAGGCGGTGGACAGGTCCACATTGATACGCCGCGGGGGATCCTCCGATCCTTCCTCTTCTTCCATCGCTTTAATCATCTCCCGCTTTGTCGCCAAGTCGATACCCTCGTCGAAGATGGCCAGGGTGACGAGGCGCTCGCTCAAGTACCATAGGTGCCTGGCGAAGACTGTCGCCGTCGCCTTGGCCACCGCTGAGTCCGGATAATAGACGAGGGCCTTGAGCAGCGCGAGGTCCGCGGCTGGGGCCGTTGCCGGGAGCGGCGCTTTGTACCAGGCCGTCACGTAGATGGACACGGCGAAGATGGTGAATCGCCGGATTCCAGCCGCTTCGCCTGACGACATCTGAAACTGTTCCCGGAACAGGAACAGTTTGATGGCATAGATGACTTTTGCCATCCAGCGCGCGCGATGGAAGGCGCCGGGACGAGCGAACCGGGCACCCCGCTTGTTCGGACCGCCCAGCACAATTACAGAGAGCTCCAGAAGTTCCCTGTAGTCATCACGTGGATGTTGACCGTCGAGGAGGCGGCTGAATTCGATCAGCAGGTCGTCGCGGGCGTCCTTCAGGTGCTGCGGCATGGTTTCATCCTCGAAGGGCTTCGCTTTGGTTTGATCGATGAAGTCCCACTGGGCGGCGAATCGTTTGAACAGGAGGATGTCAGGACCAGTAGAGGGACCGAGGCACGCCGTGAATGCCTTCTCGCACACCAGTTCGTGGATGTGGTGGCGGCAAGCCAAATGAAGCACTGTCTTCTCGAGTTTCTGCTCAATGATATAGCAAGCTCCTCCTGAGAGTCCTGTGTTTGAGGCGGTGGTGTCAAAAGAGAGGGCACAGATCCGTCCCTTGATGTCCCAATCCTCGAGGGCAGAGAGGACGGCTTCCGCCATGGCGCGGCCGGTGCCGTCGGGGAGGCTGGGCAGAGCCAGAAGCTTGTCGACGTTCTCCCCAGACACCAGAACTGGAAGGCGATCTTCAGCAGGGCCTCCGTCAGCCGCTGGTACGATTTTCCCGTCCCAGTGAACGGTCAGCGGCACAGTAGGATGGAAGGCTGCCTTCATTTCCGCTGCTGCCATAGCACGGAACTTTGCTCGGTCGCGGCGGGAGGATTCGCGGTTCAAGACCAGCTCCTCAGGGTCGTGGCCCAAGCTCCTCGCAGCCGCCGACAGCAAAAAAACACCTTCTCGGTCGGTAAGTTTCGTCCGATCCATCGCTGCGGAGAGATCAGGGGTGATCATCTTTTTCGACGCGCGGAATCGCTTGGGTGGTAAAGGGGTCGTAGATGCTTCTGCATTCGACGTGGACGGGCCCGGGAGAGAGAGCTCTTCCTCTTCTTCTCGGCGACGACGCCGTGTCGGTGACCGAGTCGGGCTGCTTGCACCTGAGCTGGAGCTCGATGCCAGTTCGACGAGTTCTTCTCGGCTCTCTCTGTTCGCCCTTTCATCATCTTGCCGGCGGCTCCTTTCCGCTTCCTGTCCTCGCACGCTCCTCAGTGTGCAGCGTCATGTCACGTGTGGAGGAGATGCGGCCGCGCCGCACCTCGGCCCTTTGTCCCGTCAGGAACTCCTGTCCTCTTCGATTGTGATCATCGACATCGCCTGTTCGTGTGCGATGTCGAAGAGGCGGTCAAGGGATGAGAGGAACTCGGCCTCGTTCCTGATTTGGGTCACAGTGCGCCGTTTCGAGTTCTTGTTCAGAGCCCGCCACTTCTCGTACATTCGGAGAACCTTGTCCCTTGCGCGTTGGTCTTTCTGCGTAGGAATACGGACCGCTCCCAGAATTCCTTGACTGCGGTCACTGTCTCAGCGGCTGCTTCCTTGATCGGCTTCTTGACGTCAAGGTGAAGGTGGAAAAAGTACTGAAGCGCCTGCTTTCCCGTAGGCAGCATGCTTCCTGTGATGCTGTGGTCCACGGTCCCCAGGAGATAGACTGCTGTTTTAGATCTTGTTGCCGAAGCCATCACGTCGTTTCAGAACTCACTGAAAAAGAGAATGAAACACTGTTAGTGTTGGCAAAACTCGTCCCAACCCATTTTCTACTTAGAATAACATGTTCTTTCGCCTGTATCAATATTTGGATAAACTCGTGTTACACCCTGTATAATACCTCATTTTAGTCTTCTGTACACCAGTGCGGAAGACTAAACCAACGACTCTGACCGTCCGTCTGTCTGTCTGTTATCATTTTTCAACTCAGAAACTACAGCAGCTATCGAAACGAAAACTGACATGATAGCAGAACGCCATGAGTACTTTTCGACAAAAAGTATAAATTTTGACCTCGTTGAGGCAGTTCTAATTATTATTTTATTTCAAAAATATTTTACACACAATGTTTTTAGACGGAATGACACCAGAAATGCGCCCGTCCTGATAGAAATTCCCAAAAAATGAAAAACACCCCAAATAAGTGGCACCCTAGTATATATATATATATATTATATATATATATATATATATATATGTTATAATAATGTTATAATGTTTCAGACCAACAAAGACCCTAGGATCCACTCATGGCTGGTCTACCTAACTGTGTTCTTAATTGTGTATTGTGCATGTCCTCCTTGGTGGCGGAGGGGACCTACAATTTTACGTGGGTTCCGACCACAAGGAACATAAGAACATAAGAAATTTTTATAGTGGGCACAGTAGGGGCCACGGCGGCCCATCGAAGCTGCTCCACTATGTAAATACTGCCTGTACATTGGCAACAACCAATTTTTACAAAACTAAATAATTATCAATTTAAAAGTAATTAATTATCAATTTAAAACTAGAGATAGACTCTCTGGATCCAGAGGATCAAAGTCATAATAGGTTACTATCCACAAATGTGTTATATGCACTCTATATCTATTTATAACTGACATGCAAATATATCAGATCCAAAGAATCCAGTCAATTTCATTACGGTATCCATCAATACCAGTACCTTGCCAACCAACAATAAATCACGGTCCATATCAATTGCGGACCAAGTCACAATTTACAACCATATACATTCGTGTATATATATTTAGGAGGAAAAGTGTAGGTGTGGCTGTAAAGACTGTACAGTAATTTAGAAATGTGTGTGCACCCATTTTGGATCTCCCATTTAAAGGTGTTTGTGGGGCAAGTGAAGATCATGAGTTTTTCAATACCTCACAGTACTATGGGGGGCACCGCTGGGCAGAGGAATCTCTTTAAATGGGGTGTTTAAGGACAGAGAGTATCCCCTAACCCAAGATGCTGCCTCCCTATATCCCACAACACTTGTAAAACTATGTTTTCTTAAATTTGTTCTACATCTTGGCTTAAAGAATTTCATACTATGACCTCTAGTCTGGTTATTGTGATTGTTAATGAAAAGAGAATTAAAATCTACCTTATCCACCCTTAATTTTACTACCTGAATTTATACCCAATCTATCAACATATTCATCTAAACTATTTTTAAACATTTTTATAGACGTGCTACTAATTACTTCTACCGGCAAACTATTCCACCTATTTATTATTCTATGCGTAAAAAAGTTTTTGGCAACTGCTGTCTCGAACATTCTACATGTCAACTAGTGCTATTATATTGAGATATTTCGAAAACGTTATCTCTATCTACGTTATCGAACCCATTCATAATTTTAAAAACCTGGATTAGATCACCCCTTAGCCCCCTAGTTTCGAGTGTAGTCAATTTTAACTCTTTAAGCCTATCCTCGTACGACTTTGACCTAAGCGACGGAATCATCTTAGTTGCTCGTCTTTGAACTCTTTCGATTTTGTCTATATCTTTGCGCATATGCGAATTCCAAAATTGAATCGCGTACTCCAAATGGGGTCTAACTAAAGATTCATAAAGAGGAACTATAATATCGCGCGATTTGTACTCAAAATTCCGAGTTATAAAACCTAACACTTTGTTCGCCTTATTGACCGCTGTTGTACTCTTTTTCGCTACTTTTAAATCAGCAGTGACTATAACTCCTAAATCTTTTTCCTGCTCTACACTTATCAACTCTTTCCCTGACACACTATACGCAAAATTACCGTTAGGCGAACCTATATGTAAAATTTTGTACTTATCGACGTTAAATCTCATTTGCCATGTGACTGACCAATCAACGATTTTATTCAGATAATTCTGGATTTTACCTCTATCTTCGTCATTAATCGCCCTACCACCCAGCTTCGTGTCATCCGCAAACTTTGGAACTGTATTGAGTAGGCCGACATCTAAATCGTTAATATATATAAGAAAAAGCAAGGGTGCCCAATACAGAACCCTGAGGAACGCCACTCGCTACATTAGCCCAACACGACTCCGCTCCATCAACGACCACCCTCTGTTTCCTACCTCGCAACCACTCTTCTATCCAATTTATTACTACACCCCTGATTCCATGAGCCTTAGTTTTTTCAATGAGTCTTTAGTGCGGTACGGTGTCAAACGCTTTTTGAAAATCTAAATACACTACATCAACCGCCCGATGACTATCGTAAACGTCAACGACGCTTTGGAAAAATTCTAAAAGATTAGTTAAGCAAGATTTGTTTGGCCTAAAACCGTGCGGCGTATTTCTAACTAAGTTATGTAATTCTAAGTGTTCGATTATACAAACCCTAATTATTGATTCGAGTAGCTTACCTACAACAGACGTTAAACTGATTGGTCTGTAATTTCCCGCCGCACCGTTATCGCCTTTCTTAAAAAAGGTGTTACGTTTGCTAACTTGAAATTATCTGGTACGCACCTCTCAGAAATAGACGCATTGAAAATCTTTGTTAGCGGCACAACAATGCTATCTTTTAATTCTTTTAGTTGTATGGGATATATGGAATCCGGCCTCGATGATTTACGCGGTTTCATTTTATGAATATAGCGCATTACCTCCCCTGCACTAACCACAATATTATCCAAAATATTACCATTATCAAAAGGTATTATGTCTATGACCATAGGGATATTCGTTACCTCTTCTATAGTAAAAACTGACGTAAAAAATTCGTTTAACAAGGTAGCCATTTCCTTGTTTTCAGAAACTAGATCTCCGTTAACATTTTTCAACGGCCCGAAGACACTTTTTACTGGATTTCTATTGTTGACGTATTGAAAGAATCGCTTTGTTTTTTTTTACCGTCACGAGCTATGGAGATTTCAAATTCGCGCTTCGACTTTTTTATTACACTTTTTGCTTCACATCTTAGAGATATGTAGTTGTTTCGTAACAACAAATTGTCTTTATCGCACTTATGTTGCATATAAGCCCTATCTCTGCTCTTTATAATGTCTCCTACTCTAGAAGTAAACCACAAGGGCTTGTTGTTTACTTTCGCATGCTTAATTTTGTACGGTACACATTCCTCATTTATAGTCCTAAATACCGTTTCAAACGATTCCCACATTAGTTTTGCGTTGGAGTTCCCCATCACGTTTTCTGAATTGACGTGTGACAATTTATTTCGAAATTTACAAAAGTCTGCGTGCTGAAGTTAGGAATTTTAGTCGAGTTAGTTGGTTTCGAGTGACTTACTGAGAGAACAAACTCTACCATATTGTGATCGCTATTGCTTAACGGTTCTATTACTTGAAGATCAGTAATTAGCCTATCATCCGTAGTTATTACTAAATCTAAAATACTGTCCAACCTCGTAGTTTCCCCAACCTTTTGAATAAGAAAGCTATCCTCGAGAAAATTAACTAAACGATTACCTTCCGCGTCTCCCTGCATTGTATCGTAATTCACGTTGGCGCAATTAAAGTCACCCATAACTAAAGCCTGCTCAATACCTATTATTCTCTTTAGTTCACGATATAACGCTTCGTCCGTATCAGCTGTTTGATTATGGGGTCTATATATAACCGCAACAAGAAGTTTGAAATCGTTCAATTTAAGTTCTGCTATAGTCGAATCTATTGGTTCTGGAATTGTGTGCTTTACTTCTATAACGTTCGCAATATTATCTTTGATATACAACATAACACCACCTCCTCGCCTACCTATTCTGTTTTAAACAAAAACTCTATAACCTCTAATTTGATAC
>JAJOZX010000508.1:227500-377500 GCA_023014485.1 Bathynomus jamesi
GATCGAGCAGACTGTAAAGATTTATTAAATATACTGTATATGTGAGAGGAGGGACTATTGCGCAGTTCACTACTTTAAGTACCTCTGGGTAGAGCTCATCTACATAGACCGGGAGTTTTATTAGGATTAATTTTACCTATGGCCGAGAGTACTTCAGTTTCACTAATGGTAAAATCGTGAAGCTTTAAATGATCATCAATGAGCATGATTACGGGAACAGGAATGTTGTTCATATTCTTGTTAGTAAAGACGGAAGAGAAAAATTTATTTAAAATTTTCGTCGTTTGTAAGTCATCGTAAATTTTTTAGTTGTTTTCGCCTGCGAGTGCACCAATAGTTTGTGAAGCTACTTTCTTATTCCTAACATAATTATAGAATTCCTTCGGATTCTATCTAATTTGGTTCAATATAAATATAGCTCATAGTTGCGCTTACTTTTTCTAATAAGTATTTTGCTTCGCCTTCTCAATACAAGGCCGGATTTAGGACTGTGGGGGTCCCTTGGCTGGCCAGTGATTTGTAGAGACCCAGCGCAAGGCCGGGTTTAGGATGGAGACCACTGTGCAGTGATTGACTGGTCATCTAATTACAATAGTTCTCACTTCTCCATGCCCACTAGACTCTGGACTTCACAGCACGACTTTTATTACTTAAAACACAAACACAAAAGTATATCACATAACAATTTTATTCCATAATATATGCCTCCGGATACAGAAGTGACTTAAAACTGAGAAAGAACATTACGCTTATTAAAATGTACTCGTACGTATGACAAAAGCAACCGCATACTGCCAATTTTTATAGACCAGACATTTTGTTAAAGACCCGGCACTAGGGCTAGGCATCCGGAATCCCGGAGGAAGTAAAGTAGACAACTCATTTCCCGGGATTTCGATCACAGGATTTCTTCGTATTCTATTTTCAGGGGAGACTTTTAAACAGTTTTATTATGAGGTATATTTATTTCATGCAAAGGCTTTTCACAGTTGAAGTTTTCGTTCACCTGGTTTTTAAACTTTGAAAACCGGTTTCGCTTGAGTATGGGGTGAAATAATATCACGGGATCCCGGATGCCCAGCCCTACCCGGCACCTTGCGAGCCTTGCGTCTAGGAAAGTCACTGATGACCTCGTTGAAATCTACTTCATGCAAAGTGTCATATTCTATACTCATTAGTGCTAGAAAGGTGAGCCGTTCTTGTGTTGGGGTTGTCCGAAACCTGTTCTTGATGCGTTTCATTTTCATTAAATACTACATTTATAAATGTTTGTACATTGCGTAACATAATTAACACTGTGAATTTGGCCTACTTCATGAAAAGATAAATGTAAAAACATGGATATCTAGCCTAATACAGGATGTCCCAGAAGTCTTGGATGGGTTTTATTTGGCTATAACTTTTTTTCTTTTTTGATTAATTTATTTTTTTTCTTTTTCAATTAAAGTACCCTTGCTACGATTAATGAAAATGGAATCCTGGTCAGTGCAACAAAGAGTGGCTTTTGTGAAACTTTATTTGACAAACAAATCTTCCATCGTTGCCGCTCAAAGAGCTTTTCGATTACAATTCAACACACGTTCTGCTCCTTCTGATCGAGCTATTCGACGGTACGTCGCTAAATTTCGTGGTTTAAATTATAATTTTTTCATATTGTTTCATATTCAGTATTTTCTAAAATATAATGTAGCAAGATATCTTACCTGTCCTGTAATTCGAGAAATCTTGGTTCAGATGGACCACTTGTTTTTCCAAATAGTTTAGCCGATACTGACCCTACTACCAATTCTAAAACATGATGGCGACATTCTAGATGGAGTAGCCTTCTTCCCAACATGCTTTGAAGCCTGACTACTGCTCCCTGAATTCTTCCTGTGTTACTAGCAGTTGTGTCGTAGCAAAATCCAACGACACGTTCCTCTATATTCCAGTTTTCTAGGAATCTAGAGCATCCATGGCTGCACGTGCCTGCGATTTGCCAGTCCCATCCTGAAGTCTATTTATTGAAAGAAGTTTTCCATTTACATGGTCTGGACTGCCTGAGATAAGGATGGCTTGTCTGTGTTCATGTATCCCAAAGGAATCCTGTATTCAGAAAAACATTAGGTAATAATGATTACGGATTTGTAAAACATTCAAAATTTTTAAAATGCAGCGTCTAGAAATATAAGCATTGTATAACTAAGTGTTGATTATCACTCATGTTAACCCATGAGTGATAGGTGTTGCTCTTACTTAACCCCTTATTCTCTTCTCTTCTCTTAACCCGCTACTCTTTCCTTTCTCTCGGGCTAACCTTAGAGTGGATCTTAGGGTCTTTGTTAGCCTTAGCTTCTGTAGATCTGTAGATCTTTCCATCCCAGTGTACTACAACATATTTTGGAGGGAAAAATTTACTCTTAACATCTTGTGCCACTTCACGTTGATGTAATGCTCTCTGTCTCACTGTAGTTGCCTTGGAGATGTTAAATTGGTCAAGATCCACCGGAGTACATCTCAGAAGCTTACGAGGCAGATTGACAGAAACTGTCTTCAATACATCGTTTTGTGGGTGCAACGAATTGACTATCCGAACCATTGATCCTTTCAGAATTATCATTACTCTGAGTCATCCGAGTTCTCAGAGAAGGCTTCAGCATAAGGCTGTTCCTTTGAAGTCGAAGCTACAGAATGAAGGCTCGCATCTTTGGAGTGTCGAGCTATCTTATTTTCTTCTCGTCTTAACCTTTCGGCTTGTTGTTTTCTCTTTTTGCTAAACACTTTGTCATTCCCAGACACTGTACCAAGTCTTTCTGAACGTTGATCTATATAAAACCTGATATCTTCGTCTTTATCGTATGCATTTAGGAATCTGTTGCATTTGATTTCTTCGATCGCATCATCTGCTCCGATGTCCCAAAGTCGATCAAATTTGTCTGTAAACAGCTTTCTCTTTTCTCCAGGGTCAGATTCCCTTTTTCTGTTTCTGTTTAGCGCATTCCACTCACTCCACAAAACTTCCAGCTTCTTGATGCAGTTGCATGGCCACATTGTCTTAATTCTAGCCATCGCCCAGAATGTAAGGACATTGTCAACAGTTATTTTGACCGCTTCTCTGAATAACTAAGAACTTCTGGGGCAGTTGGCAATTTCGAGCCGCAGATAGTGTGTCAGTTGTCCTACCAGGAAACGTTCGGTCGAGTGTCTCGGTACAGGAACTGAAGGCGAAACCTTGTCCTTTTTGTTCTGGTTCATTTCGCAGTCACTCTTATACCATTACTAGAATATTTCAACAAACAAAATGAATCTGCAACAAAAAATTAATTGTAATTGAGGTAACAACCTTACGCTAGACAGACTATACAGAATTTAAGAAATCATTGACTGAAAAAAAATACGTCTTGAACTGTAGTGGGTTTGACATGGCCCTACTTTCAGTTATATGAAACATGCATATAATCGTCATCTGTACAATAAAGAACAATGTTTTTAGTTACGTTTTGTTATAGAAAATGGCCTTGTGGTCGCCCACAAAACATAAAAAACAATAATAATTAATGGAATACAGAAGAAAGCATGCGACCCCGCCATGATTCAAATATTTATTAAATGATATACAAATCAAGAAATAAGTGTCTTATTATTATAAATTAAATTATACAATTGAATTTGGGAACAAATGAATGTTATATTAGTAAATTGCAGTGCTACCATTATTGCGAATCACTAAATTTCCATAAATTGCTCTAAATTGAAGAAAAACTGGTTTCCTGAAATCCGAGAAATTCAACCTCGATGAGGAACCCCTAAACAAATTTTGATTTAACAAAAATGGTATCAAGGAACTTCTATTGACTTCTATAATGGGAAAAAATACCATCACCTATAAATTTCAAAAATTTTTTTCTTGAACCACCCTAATGCCGACATTAGCCAAATTATTGTTTGCATCCGATATTATATATTCATTTCAAATCATATTATTTAGTTTATATGTTACAATTTACGACGGGCGAAAAACAAAATTATCGACGCTAGTGCTAGTTATCAGTATACCAGGTGGTATTCTTCTCTAATTTGGCCTATTTTTTGTTATAGAAATAGATACAGTACAATAGTTTATACACACAAATAACACAAACATATTATATGAGCTCAGTTTAACTGATGACCAACTGATAGATTGCTTTCCCACACTAGTTTTGCTACATTAAGTCAATTGGTCTACTGCTGACTGACTGAATAATATTTATATACCGCGACATATATAATATTTATGTACCTGACGTTACAGTGACCTGTCACTAATCAGTTGGTCACCTAACTGAATAGTTTTTATCAAAGACTGCCGCCTGACTGGTCACTCAAGGTATGCCGCCACATACGGTCACCTGTCAGGTCATGGTCCTCACCTGAAGAATATCCACCCCGAGCGCGCCCACCTGAAGAATCTCCACCCCAACGCTACCGGGGCGTTGAAAATTACAGAACAAGCAAATCAGGATTCCCTAAGGCCTCACGAAAGCCACGAGCGAGGCCTTTCCACTTTTCAGTTGGCCTCAAGACCAAGACCACTTTAGAGGTCCGAGGCCAGGCCGAGGCCCCATGTCTGCTTAACAATGATACCTTTTCTTACATAAAAAACAAAATATTACATAAAATTTTTCTAAATATAATACTAATAATTATTCACATTTGTAGTTTATAGGTTGAGATTTATTCTGTGAACCGAATTTTGTTTGTACATACACTAGACCACAAAAAATGATATATTGGTTATATCTGACAAGTGGCAACATGTTACGTCACAGAAGGGTTACGAGGAGATTCAATAAAGCTAAGCGAAACTTATTAATCAATTTTTATTTATCAGTTATTCCTTTTATTTATCTGTTAATCAGTTTCCATAATTATGTTTGATTCTGATTGACTCCGAGTCTGACCTATTACAAACACCATAACAAAATATTTTTTTGAACTTTTGTTAGGGGGCCTCTGGGCGGCTGCCCAGTTTGCCCTGCCCAAAATCCGTCCCTGTCTCAATAACTGGTAAGCATTTTCATCGGACAATTTATTCTTTTCTTTAAATTTAAAATACGCGTTCCTTTTTAATGTTAAGCTACTTTAAATTTCAGCATTCCACCATTTTAAGTTTAACAGACTTCGCCAGTCTCTTTTTACATAATGGGTTATTACTTGAGTAAATGTTTAAAATAATTATTATAAAAAGAAGTCCATGTGCTATTAATATCATCGTGCGATAGAGCTTCATCCCAATTATGGGTTGAAAGTTGCAGTTTCATGTCACGGAATTTATCTCTCTTAAAATCCAAAACGCATTCCAGGCTCTTCGAATTATGAACATTAATTTTAATTTCAAATGTTATTTGCCTATGATCATTGGTGGAAAAGTAGTCCCCTACAAAGATATTATCAATTAAGTCTAGGTCTGTACTTAAAACTAAATCTAGAATATTGCGTTCTCGAGTGGGTTGTCATAAATTGTAAGGAAATGTAGAAAAATTGGTGAATTCTTTACTCAATCACAGCTGTCAACATCTGGTCATGAAGATAATACTGAAGACTCAACTGCTACTCGGACTTACAGTAGATTGACTCAGACTCAGAAGTGGCATCTGAAGAAGAATCTCAGTCAGCCGAAGAAGTATAGCAAAAACTTTCAGGACTTGAACTGAACATTTATTGGGTAAGTAGAGGTTCAACTGAGTTACAAAACAAGAGTAATGATTTCATCAAGTCTGGCAACAGTAATCGTTCTTGCACAAGACAAATGTTTGAATGTGCTCATCCAAATGGTGAAAAAATTGATCGAGACTGGTTATGTCGTTCACTTAGTACTGACGAGGTTTGTTTCCATTGCAGATTGAGTTCAGTAACTGGAAAAATGCTGGGCGTTCCCTAGACAGTCGTGAAAAATAAAAAATTTACTGTGATGCAACCGTAGAAGTGGCAAAACTAATGAAAGTCAATGGGAAGATTGATAAGCAATTGTTAGACCAAGTTGACGAATTAGCAAATTATTTGAAAAATATACTTCAAAGAGTGGTAAATGTAATCAGGTTCCTTGGTGAGCGTGGGCTTCCTTTCTTTCCATGGTAATGATGAAAAAGTGGGTTATGGAAAAACTATATATGTTTACAACATGGTATCGTATGTGGTACCTTTACTTCTTAATTAAATATAAATTATTAATTAATTGAATTAAATATCTACAAAATTGTCTCGGGATTGGCGACATAGCCTATTGGGAATGAAAATAATTGCCATACATACATAGAACCCAATTGGGCCCACCTAACAACAAGAAAAATTTATTATTTCGTATTCAAAACTTTCCACTGCTGGCTCATGAAAATTATTTCGAGAGAAGAGTCAACGAACTTTGCAAAATCAGCAAATAATAAAAGACGACGATTTATATTATATTAGCGGCTCATTTACCTCATAATATAAAATTAATAACTCAAAAGGATAAGCCTATTCCTTCAGGTATTTAAGTGTAGTGAATGCCTATATTAGTTAAACCGAATAAACTCGTTGTGTAACTCCATCATACCACAGACCTACATCAAAAAAGATCGTCGCACCCTACATCGAAACAGAAGCGAGGCCCAACGAAATAATAAGGTAAGGCAATTCCTTTTTTAACCATTAGGCAGTGCTAAAATACCGAAGGCAAATAAATTTAACATTAACCACTAAAAACAATACATAAAGAGGTCCTTTGAAGACCTACACATACATAACTTTTTAACGAAAAAACATATTGTTTTTGTCGTTAACTCTCTATTGAAATCTGCTGGAAATTTCCAACGGATGAAGGTAACAGGCAATCAACCCATAGCCCTATATACTTTTTTTCATATGAGTTCTACAAAGAAAGGAAATTTCTTGGATGTGAAGGAAATTATTGCTGAATTTTACACCTTGTTGGCAGAACATGTATAGAAACACTCGAACAAAGGCAGTGGGCATTAGGGTGGGTCGAATTTGTACCAATGAGAATTTTGTTTCGAAATAGGATTAGCCCGGTTGCACAAACGTTGCGTATGGATATGAGAAAGACACACACACACAAAATTAACTTCCTACGTGCATATCTTTCATTAAAAATGAGAGCTAAAAATGAGAAAATTCCTTATTTTTGGCTCTTTAATCCAAAAAAATACATTTTTGAATTTTGATTAGCCTTGTGTCGTACAATTTGCATACTGATGAGAAAAACACACTACAAAAGTATTACTGGTCTCAGAAAATATCTTCCATTGCCCCAGGCGAATGAAAAATTAGTCCATTTCCTATTTTTTAGCTATTTTCGTCAAAAAATGAATTTTAGAATATTGATTGGCCTCTTGTTGTAAAACGTGTGTATTGATGAGTAAACCATTATGTGGAAATCTTAGTGGCATCAGACAATATCTTCCACATCCCAAAGCTAGTGAAAATTAGCAAATGCCTTTCACTATCTCTAGCTATTTTCGTCCACTCTATCTGTATTTGAAGTTATTTTAAGAGCACTTTCCTAATGACACGTAATCGTCTAGACATCTAATGTCTATCTGAGACGGTAATTTGCCCTTTTAATTGCTAAGCGGAAGACCAAGGTGTGTACATCGACACGTGACTAACCGCGAAGTAACACTTCAAGGTCATACAAGGGCATGCCTTTCTCAGTCTGCAGCTGCAGCTGTTATAATCCAAGTGTCCTATATTTGGGAACCCTTGTCATAAGTTTCATAATAGTTTACCGACTTATGAGTCAGTCATGAAGCACTGTCTAATTGTTATTTTTTTTTATTGGGTTCAGAATCCCAGCTGAGCCGTGAACGGCCAAGCTCTGAAGGGCCAGTTTCACCTACAGCCCAAGTTAAGCCAGACAAAACTTACGGACTTGGAGGTCCTATTAGGTCCTACCTCATGGTTGCTGACTCGATGTGGGCCTACCTTAGCCCTCAGTTGCATAAAATTAAATAAAGCACAAAAGGGGCACTATTTATGGTCTTCTTTCTAAACCTTGCAACAACAACACAACCTGCACCATTGCACGATGCAACAATCTTGTATCTAAACAACCAAGCTGAATTGCAAGAGAGCTCTCTATAAGACCACGCCCTGTAAGTGCCGCATTCAACAAACGAGTAGCAAGGACGCGCAGTGCCCCAAAAGAATGATGCCACAAGAGTGCCAAAACAGTGATGCCACAAGAGCCCAAAAATGCTAGCTCTAAATTAAGTGAATTTTTCACTAACCTTACAATTATGAGATGGATATATATCACACCTTAACTTAGTCATCATATTGCCTTGGGACAACAATGGCTCTTCCTCTTCTAGATTTTCTAACACTCCCCACCGAAGAGGCATTGTTGTCATCACCTTTTGCAAATTTAGCCAAGCCTTCTCCATGAGGCTGTAACTCAAATGTTTCATCTTGACTATCCGTGTTTTTGCTGATTTCTAAAGCATAGAGTTTTTGTATAGGTCTCTTTAATTTTCCTCCTGAAGTCTTTACCAGTGCAGACCTAACTAAATTGTCTTTGCCAACAAACAACTCTTTAATTATGCCAAGCTTCCAGCATTGCCTTGGTCTTTCATCCCCAATCATTACCACTTCTCCCACCTTGATACAATTTGCATTGGAGCCCTTTACATTGCCTGATGGGTAATAATTGAGTTCTGGCAAGTATTCTATCTGCCACCTCTTCCATAACTGATCTTGTAGCTCTTCAAGGTACTTGAACCTTCTGGTTAACTCTTCTTGAGTGCTCTGGATAGGCTGTAAGTCTTCTGGCAAACTGGTGCTTGATGTTAATCGTTTACCACAAAGAAAATGATTTTGTGTCAATGGCTCCGCATCCTGCATACTGTTATAAACAAAGGTGATAGGCCTACTGTTCACCATTGCTTCTACTTCACACAAAACAGTGCAGAATTCTTCTTTGCTCAAATGAGCATTAGCTAAAAGTTTCTTTAATGGACACTTTACACTTCTCACTTCACTAGCCTTTCCCAAAATCTTCCCCTCCATGGTGCTCTCTCAACAATAAACTCCCACTGTACCCCATGGTGTGAAAAGTAGGATTGGAATCCCTCCTCTTTTAGCAAGGACCAAACTTCTTGGAGTTCCTTTGCAGCCCTTTTGAAGGTTTTTGCATTATCCGATATGATTTTATTTGGGAAACCCCTTCTGTTCACAAACCTTTTAAAGGCCAAAAGAAATACATCACTACTTAAGTTGCTTACCAACTCCAAATGGATTGCTCTGGTGGTAGCACATGTGAAAAGACATATATAACCTTTGTTAGACTCCCCTTGCTCATACACATAGACTGGACCTGCGAAGTCTACTTCCACTACATCAAATGGGGCAGTATAGACACACCGTTCTCTTGGAAGTGGAGCCACCTTTTCATAATAAGGCTTTGCACTCTGACGCTTGCAAACCACACATTTATGCAAGACCTTTTTTACTACTTGTCTAATTTTGGGAATCCAAAACTGTTGTCTGATCTCTATTATCACTTCTCTAACTCCAGCATGTAACAACTTATGATGCGTATCCAGGATCAAAAGTTCCACAAAGTGCCCCGCAGAAGGTAGCAAAATTGGATGTCTTTTCTCCTCTGGAAGCCCAGAAACTGTAGTCTACCTCCTACTCTCAATAAGTCCTGATCCATAAACACATCCAAACCCTTGAGAGCAGAATGTGTTGGCAGAACCTGTAATGGACTGTTGGTGAGCAATTCCCTCTCTTCACCAAATTTTTCCTTCTGCACATATACCACCCAGTATTGCCTGGCTTGCTGAATCTCCTTACTGTTCAGAATTCCTTCTCTTCTTGTTTCTCCCTTAATGTTGTTTGTAAATCTATATACCCATGCTGTCACTCTTAACAACCTTTTCAGACTGCTAATGTCCTTAAGCCTCAATATGGGGTCCTGCTGCATAACTTGACAACTGTTCACAGTGCATTTTCTCACCTCACTCACCCATGCTTCTTCAGCCTCGCATTCTCCTACAATAGGCTGATTAGAAGGCCAGTTTTCACTTCCAAGTTTTAGCCACTCTGGCCCATTCCACCACAAACTTGACTGTGCAAGATCTTTCACCGAAATTCCTCGTGTTGGTAAATCAGCTGGGTTTTGGGTGCCTGGACAATGCTTCCATTGCTTTGGATCTGTGTGTGCTTGAATTTCCTCCACCCTATTGGCAACAAATGGTTTCCATTTCCTTGCCTGGCTTCTTAACCAGTGCCAAACTACAGTATAGTAGAGTCTGTCCAATAATAGCTTGGAATTTCATAAAGGGCCAAAGACTTTTGCACTATAACTGCAAGCCGACTAGTAATAAATGCACCCATCAATTCCAACCTTGGAATAGAAAGTCTTTTCAAAGGTGCTACTCTGCTCTTTGCAGCAACCAACCTGCAACTTACTTCCTCTTTGAATGTGCCTCTTCTATAAATACAAGTTGCATAGGCTTCCTCACTTGCATCACAAAAGATGTGCAGCTCCTAATTGTCTGGACTGTTGTTCAACTCTCCAAAGTACCATCTTGGGATTTCAATGTCTTGAAGATGTGCCAATTCTTTGCACCAATATTTCGACCTTACCACCATATGATCAGGTAACTCTTGGTCCCAACCAAGTCCAATTTCCCAGAGGCTCTGAAACCAGATTTTTTACTTTATCACAAATGGAGCCAGGAATCCAAGAGGATCAAAGACCTTCAAAGCTAAACTAAGAGCTGTACGTTTTGTCCACCTTGTCTCATTCTCAGCCAGCTCCACTAAGGATTTCCCATTGAAAGTAAACAAATCCTCCCCTTGCTGCCAAACAATGCCTAGCACCTTTGTGTCTAGTCTATTGCCCACAACTCCTTAATACCAGAATCCTCAATACTTTCTGTTGCATCAGGTCCTACACAGGACTGACTCATAAACTCTTGTAATTCAGAATGATTGGTCTGCCATTTTCTAAGCTCCATGCCAGCCTCCCTCATTATTGCTCTAGCCTCCACGAATATCTGTTTAGCCATTTCTGTATTATCCACGGAACACAGCAAATCATCAACATAAAATGTTTTCCTTAGTGATCAATAGTGTTAGGATAGACTTCAGAATATTTCTTAAAATGGTACTGCATAGTAGCTGCCAACAGAAATGGACTAGAGCTGAGGCCAAACAACACTGACTTCATTCTATATGCTTGAACCTTAGGTTCATTTTCCAACAAGTCTTTCGTATCCACCGACAGATACCTTACTGCATCTCTGTCCTCTGGTTTTAACTTTATCCGCAAAAAGGCTTGCTTCACATCTGCAGTCAATGCTACTCTACCAAACCTGAATCTCAGTAACAAGGAAAATAAAACTGCATTTAAATTTGGCCCAGCATTCAAACAGTCATTCAAGGACACACCACCTTTGTCCTTTGCTGAGCCATCAAAAACTACCCTCAGTTTGGTGGTAGTTTTGTCTCGCCGTACCACTGCATGGTGTGGCAGATAATGTGCCTCCTGGCTCACCAGCTCACCTTGCACCCTTTCAGCAAAGCCCTCCTTTACATAGCTTAGGATGGCCTCATTGTATTCATTTAACAAATCCTCACTTTTTCTTAGCCTGTGCAATGAAGTCTCCAACCTCCTATTAGCTAGCTGAAGGTTTGAACTGGGTTTGCAAGAATCCTTCCAAGGGAGGCCAACTTCATAGCAACTATCTCTAAACCCAATCCCTTTTTCAAATTGCTATAAAACATCACTGTTCACTGTACTCGCCTGCTTCTCCTGTTTGTCCTTTATGCCAATGGATTCAAGTTCCCAAAAGGCTTTCAAATGCCTTTCCAAACCATGGCTGTTCTCTTCAATCTTAACAAAAAGAGCTTTAACTCCATTTCATTGCAATAGCTACCATGTAGCATCCAGCCTAGCTTACTTTCAATAGCTACCGGACCTCCAGATGTGCGGACAATATTACCAGTGATGAAGTCCCAGTAATAGTCAGCTCCAATCAAAAGACTAATATCTTCTTTTCCTTCAAACTTATTATTGCCCAAATTAATTCATTTAACTTGCAATTCTTGGACACATGCCATATCTAAACAAGTAGTGACTGGAGCACAAAGTTCCTCAGTCTCTACAGCTTGGACCTTGATAGTGGGACTTTGTGGTAACAACCCCTTAACCAGAACTTCTACCTTCTTAACTTTGGTTCGGTTTTGAACGGAACCCCCAAACCCAGAAATTCTTAAATTTTCCCTCTTAAGTTCTTTAAACTTCAATTTTCTGGAAATTCTGGTCTTAATAAAGCTACACTGGCTACCACTATCAAACAACACTCTTACAGTAGCTTCTCCATCATTCCCAATTAATAATGCTGCAGCTGTTTGCAATAATCCCCCTTTACTTTTACTCCCTTTCATAGCAGTGGCATGTGCCATTGATGTCTCTACTTCTGGGGTAGGCGTACTAGGAGTGTTTTTGCACAAAATTTTAAACTTACAAAACCTTGCTCTGTGACCTTTCAAAGAACACTTAAAACATGCTGTGGACTTAGTTACCCTGTCCTTTCTCTCCTCAACAGGTAAAGCCTCAGCCACCTCACATTTACATGACTTGTGGTTGCCTTCGCAAAATATGCATTCCTCGATTGCCTTTAATTTATTCTCAGAGGATGCATGTAGAGCTGACTCTGTACCTAGGCTATTCCTTTTTGTAGAAACTTTGGTGCTGTGCTTGCATTTGTTCCCTTGTTTAACATCCCACTGTGCAAACTTAATTCCCTCTCGTCTTGCTAATTCTGTGCTTAAAAAACTTAACATCTGCTGAAGGGGGATGTACACATGTTCTGTAAAGTGTCCTCTACTTAATTCAAGCAAAATTGAGCTAGGCAATTTAGACTCCAGTATAGTAACCAACATTATACCATACCTTTCCATTCCTACACCCAAGTTGTCCAAGGGCCTAGTTCTAACTTCAAATCCATCATATAACTGCCGTAACTCCTTGACACTATTGGGATTATTAACAGGAAGTGCAGATAAAAGTTCACGGAGGTGGCTTTTAATTAAGATCTCTGGCTTACCAAACCGTTTCTTTAATATATCCGAAGCCACATTATAATTAGCCTCTGTTAATGCTAATCCTGCTATTGTCTTTGCTGCCTCCCCTTCCAAGAGGGACTGCACATAATTAAACTTCTCCACAGCACTTAACACTTGACTAGAATGAACTGCTGATTGAAAACTGTCTGCCCATTCTTGCCATTCCTGAATACTCCCAGAAAATGTTTTGTGTACAAGCCTCGGTAATTGAACTGCAGATCTGTTAACCTTAACTTCACAAACACCATTTGTTTAGGGTTGTGTTTCATTATTAGACCTGGTCTCTAACTGTACTGAGCTGCTAAACTCTTTTGCTCTGTGGCATACTACTTTAATTATATCATCAGTAATCTCTTCAAAGTAAATTGTTATTTTCTATTTCATCCTCTTCTATACGAGCCTCAATTTTAACGTTTACTTCGCTTAGAGCAACCTTTTTAGTTTCTAATATGGAAAGCTCCGCAGTCACTAAGCTTATATAAATCCTCTTGCTCTATGGCAGAATCTATAGTGGCAATGACCTTTGTAATTAGACCTTTGTAGGCGCTTCTCCTTTTTTTAAACTTGTTCAATTCAGCTGCACTCATCTTCAATGCAAACAACAATTGGGCTCAATACCAAATAAGCTGAATTGGCAAAAATACTTAACCAAACTGATCGAACTCAAATTTTGCTTTTTTAAAATAAACTGAATTGCTTGGTTTGGGTACTGACCAACCACCAGTATGGAATATCAAATTTTCCACCCAAGTAACTGGCGCACTGAAGTCTGCAACCTTCGCCTACGAATGAGAAGACAAAATTAACCAAACCGGTAAAAATGTAGGCCCAAAACAACGACAGACTAGTAGCCAAGTTTCGCAATTGGGCGACCAAATTTTCTACCCTGGGACCTTAACTCAATTATGCTCAACCCGTCCAGGCCTAACTTGGGCTACAATTTGCACACTCAGAACTTTGCCGGAAAATAGTTACTGACTCAGTCTCGGGCTAGAATCCGGTTTCGAAGGACCATGTTATTTTTTTTTATTGGGTTCAGAATCCCAGCTGAGCCGTGAACGGCCAAGCTCTGAAGGGCCAGTTTAACCTACAGCCCAAGTTAAGCTAGACTAAAAACTTACGGACTTGGAGGTTCTATTAGTTCCTACGTCAGGGTTGCTGACTCGATGTGGGCCTACCTTAGGTCTCAGTTGCATAAAATTAAGATAAAAGCCAAACGGGGCCCTATTTATGGTCTTCTTTCTAAACCCTGCAACAACAACACAACCTGCACCATTGCACGATACAACAATCTTGTATCTAAACAACCAAACTGAATTGCAAGAGAGCTCTCTATAAGACCACGCCCTGTAAGTGCTGCATTCAACAAACGAGTAGCAAGGACGCGCAGTGCCCCCAAAAAATGATGCCACAAGAGTGGCCAAACAGTGATGCCACAAGAGCCCAAAAATGCTAGCTCTAAATTAAGTGAATTTTTCACTAACCTTACAGTTATGAGATGGATATATATATATATATATACACACCTTAACTTAATATATACGAGCAATGCTGCATCAGCCAGCTTAGTCATCATATCGCCTTGGGACAACAATGGCTCTTCCTCTTCTAGATTTTCTAACACTAATGCTAACAATGTGTTCAGCATCTCACGTTCCTACATTATCGGCAGAAACTGTAGAAAATGAGGGGACGCGCGTCTTAAGGTACCTAAGCGCCAAAATTAAAATTCATCAGAAATCGCCTCCAAAGTTCAGCAATATTCTGGCAATAGTATCTCTGTTATTAATTGAGCTAGAACGTTCGTTTTTGGCTAAATTAAAGTTCTAAGTATGCTAATGAGGATATTGATGAGTTTTTGGAATAGATTTTCATATTTTATATTTTATATATATATTTTTTTTGTAATTTTTTGATTTTCTTATTATGCCGAACTTTGGGTCAACTTTTGGCTGGCGATATCTAGAGGTGAAAAAAGTAGTTCGCTTCATAAGGTTTTCAACCATACCTCTAGTGTCGTAAGGTCATTATAACCCAAACCACGCGATAGAGGAAGGGTGAAAATAGTGATATCTATGAAAAACACGTTTTCGCCTGTGGTGGCGCTTAGGTACCTTAAGACGCGCGACCCCTCAAATGTTGCTAGTGTAGTGGAAAAAATGTGGGCTACATCAAGCATACACATTATTTCACACCAACAAATTGTGGCAAAAATCAAACATTATGTTAAATATCGGAACATTTTGAAACCCTACAAGCAACGAAAAGATAATGATTCTTATAAATTAAGGATAACCAATTTCAGAAAAGGACCTTCCAAGCTAGTTGACATTGTCGCTTGCAAATGTAGTAAAGTTTGTAATTGTAGAAAAGAGCATAAGGTGCGTAGAGAGATCAAATTCCTGAAGGATCAGCGAAGTGCATGAAAAATGATCATAGGAGGTGTTGATCAAAAGGGGAGACAACAGATGAGAAAGAGCTTGAAACGAAGAAGAGAATTCCAAGAAAGAATGTCAAAAGCTACCCGAACAACCGTTTCTGCAGCAAATATTCAGATGACCTTGTCTTCGGATACTGATTCTGATGCAAGTGAAGCTTTTTCCCAACAAGAACGTTCATATCTATACTATGAATCCCAAATGAGCCTTGAAACTCCCCAGCCATCATCTTCAGGATACTGTCTCAGAATTAAGCTCTCAACACCACCTAGAGAGGCCCATCGGCACAACATATAAGATAGAAGTGCTGCAGCAATAGCTTCAGCGGTCTTACAGGATGTTGACATTATTTCTGAGACTAACAGAACAATGATTATTGATAAAAATAAGATAAGGCGAGAAAGAGAGAAGAAGAGAGAGCAGGCGCCAAGTTTCGGCAATACAAAATGCCATCCGAGGACTGTACTTGGATGGAAGAAAATACAAAATCAAGGCCATTTTGAAAAAAGGAAATAAGTACTATGTTAAAAATATCATCGAAGAACATGTACTCGTATCTCTCATCTTCGAACCAAGATCAGAATACCTTACTCATATTACTGTTTCATCAGGAAGAGTACGTGCAATAGAAGCCGGCATCATAGAGTGCCTACAAGAGAAAGATTTTCCAATGGATTCTATTGCAGCAATAGGATGCGATGGTACTAATGTCAATACCGGTTTTAAAGGTGGAGTGATTCGCTTACTTGAACTGCGCTTAGGCCGTCCTCTATAGTGGATTATTTGCATATTGCATACTAATGAGTTACCATTACGACATCTCCTATTACAAATTGATGGTGTGACACGTGATCCAAATACTTTTTCTAGTCCCATTCGCAAAGCACTGGCTAAATGCGAACTTAACCCTATTTCACAGTTTGAGCTTATCGAAGTTCAAGAGCCTTTGCCAATAATCGACAATATAAAAGCTTTGAGCAAGACCAAAAGTACCTCTTCGAGATGTGTCAAGCAGTATCCTCAGGAGAGTGCCCAATAGATCTGGTACAACGTAATCCTGGACCTATGTCACATTCTAGATGGCTTACAACTGCAAACCGAATTCTTAGATCATATGTGAGTACAAGTAATCCTTCAGATGAACTATGCACTTTGGCATCTTATCTGATAAGAGTTTACGCACCGGTGTGGTTCAGCATCAAGATTTCTTCATCGTGCTATAATGGAACACGACACTTATTTCAATTGGTATAATGCTCCCGCTGCATGCAGGTAAAGGAGAAACAGATTGTATATGACGCCATTGGCCGGATCAGTTACTTTGTACATCCTGAAAATATATTGCTTGCTATGTTAACAGATGTACGAAGTTGCATTCGAGAACTTGTTTATAGCAGAAAGAAGGGAACCTACCTACAATCAGGCAGTTCAGGATTTCACCCATCAACTATGATGCCATCGACTGTACTGATCTCATAGATTGGCAGGCAATTGAGATAACAGAACCTCCACTTACAAAACTATAGGATGATAACGAGGTTCAGCCTTACATCAAGAACATAGCAACACCCCTCCACGTTTGAGATGGGGGAAATGCAGTGTCATAAGCAAACTGTGGAAAGATGCGTTAAGTTGGTATTTGAGGCTTCATTATCTGTGTATGGTGAGTTACGGAGAGAGGGTTTCATTAGGACTAAGTTGGAATCCCAAAAACTGATGTGAGTATTAGACTGAAAGAAAGATTATAAGGTGTAAACTTAGTGAACAATGATCAGAGTGAAAACGTAACACGCGCGGAAAGTGCCTAGCATAGTTAGATGGATGGGCAGGCACGGGTGGAATCGATATGCAATCACCTCCTCGTGGTGAGTTCTGGGTGATAAGAAATTCAAATTACTTATCAGCTGAGATTTGCATTTGTATTTTTATAAATAAAATAAACTGTTCTGTGGCCAGTAATATTTTAGAGTTTTTTCCTCATCAGTAATGGTATGCAACTTTTACGGCAACGATCCCTTCTAAAATTCATTTTTAGATGAAAATAACCAAAAATATGGAAATTTCTAATTTTTCATTCGCTTAAGACAGTGGAAGACATTTTCTGATGTTCACAAGATTTTTACAGGTGTTTTCTTCATCAAAACGCGTCTTTTATAATAATCCCAAATTAATATTTTGACGAAAGTAGCCAAAAATAGGGAAATTGCTAATTTTTCACTCGCTTTGGGCAATGGAAGATATGGTCTGAGATCAGTAAGATTTTGAGTGTGATTTTTGCCTCATCAAAACGCAACTTCTACGACTACAGGTCAATCAAAATTCCAAAATTCATTAATTCGACCCACCCTAGTTGTCATAACAATTTCGGCACTATTGTTTCAAGGATAAAATCATCAAAATATTTTTCTGTATCTGTGGATTTGACTCCAGATAATAGTAATATTAATCAGCTCACTTCTGTTAGATATTTGAAAGCTGAGGGTCCTGTTGAAAGATTTTTAACTTTCATGGACAGGTGTGGCCACACTGGTCAGAAGTTAGCATTACCACTTTTTTATATCAGGTTGTAACATAAATTCTGCTCGATTAGAAAACGGATGATACATAATAGAATAACCTCAAGATAATGTGAAATAGTTTTAGAAATGTTGCAAAATACACGCGGCGACAGGTTCGCACAGGTTTTATCACGATACAGAATGATACAGAATGACTTAGGCTAGTGTAGGCTTAGGCTAGTGTAGGATTAGGCTAATGAATATTTTCTCTAGTGTTTTTCATACAGTTACAACGCCACCCCTACAATATTACAGTAATTGAAAAAACATGGAGCCCACGAAAGAGCATATTCGACATGTGATGCTGTATCAGTTCCATAAAGGATCTAACCTCGTGAATCCGCAAGGAACATTCAAAGAGTTTATGGAAATGATGTTGTGAGCGAATGGATGTGCAGGAGATGGTTTGAGAAGTTCAGAAATGGAGACTTCAGTCTGAAAGATTAATTATCAACGAACAGGACGACCAAATGAGTTAGATGAAGAGATGCTGAAAGCAACAGTGGAGGAAAACCCAACGGTAACTGTAAAAGAACTTGGCCTGCAACTCGGCGTTAGCCATATGACCATTCATCGTCATTTGAAGCTGTTATGAAAAGTAGTGAAGGTTGGAAAATGGGTTCCGCATGATTTTCACAAGCGAATCTTCAACATCGAATCGATATTTGCAGATCACTGCATTCTCGGCAACTGCAGGCACCGTTTTTAAATCGGATCGTCACTGTCGATGAAAAATGGGTCCTCTATAATAATAATAAGCGTCGACATTAGTGGCTTAGCCGTGAAACAAAGCCTGAACCTCAGCCAAGGAATGGACCCCATCCAAAGAAAATTTTGCTATGCGTTTGGTGGGATATGCAAGAAATTATTAATTTTGAGCTTCTGCAGATAACCAAACAATCACAGCTGAAGTCTACTGCCAACAACTCCAACGATTGAAGATGGTATTACAAGAAAAATGTCCTCCACTAATTAATCGCAGAGGTGTTCAGTGTTCTATTCCACCAGGATAACGCGCGACCTCACACTGCTCGAATCACCACTGCCCAATTGGAGGCATTTGGTTGGGAAAAAATGCCTCATCCACTTTATTCTCCGGACATCGCACCTTCAGACTACCATTTATTCAGAAGTCTACAACACCACCTAGATGGACAAAAGTTGCAACCCAGGGAAGGTATCGAACACCACCTAGAGAGGCCCATCGGCACAACATATAAGATAGAAGTGCTGCAGCAATAGCTTCAGCGGTCTTACAGGATGTTGACATTATTTCTGAGACTAACAGAACAATGATTATTGATAAAAATAAGATAAGGCGAGAAAGAGAGAAGAAGAGAGAGCAGGCGCCAAGTTTCGGCAATACAAAATGCCATCCGAGGACTGTACTTGGATGGAAGAAAATACAAAATCAAGGCCATTTTGAAAAAAGGAAATAAGTACTATGTTAAAAATATCATCGAAGAACATGTACTCGTATCTCTCATCTTCGAACCAAGATCAGAATACCTTACTCATATTACTGTTTCATCAGGAAGAGTACGTGCAATAGAAGCCGGCATCATAGAGTGCCTACAAGAGAAAGATTTTCCAATGGATTCTATTGCAGCAATAGGATGCGATGGTACTAATGTCAATACCGGTTTTAAAGGTGGAGTGATTCGCTTACTTGAACTGCGCTTAGGCCGTCCTCTATAGTGGATTATTTGCATATTGCATACTAATGAGTTACCATTACGACATCTCCTATTACAAATTGATGGTGTGACACGTGATCCAAATACTTTTTCTAGTCCCATTCGCAAAGCACTGGCTAAATGCGAACTTAACCCTATTTCACAGTTTGAGCTTATCGAAGTTCAAGAGCCTTTGCCAATAATCGACAATATAAAAGCTTTGAGCAAGACCAAAAGTACCTCTTCGAGATGTGTCAAGCAGTATCCTCAGGAGAGTGCCCAATAGATCTGGTACAACGTAATCCTGGACCTATGTCACATTCTAGATGGCTTACAACTGCAAACCGAATTCTTAGATCATATGTGAGTACAAGTAATCCTTCAGATGAACTATGCACTTTGGCATCTTATCTGATAAGAGTTTACGCACCGGTGTGGTTCAGCATCAAGATTTCTTCATCGTGCTATAATGGAACACGACACTTATTTCAATTGGTATAATGCTCCCGCTGCATGCAGGTAAAGGAGAAACAGATTGTATATGACGCCATTGGCCGGATCAGTTACTTTGTACATCCTGAAAATATATTGCTTGCTATGTTAACAGATGTACGAAGTTGCATTCGAGAACTTGTTTATAGCAGAAAGAAGGGAACCTACCTACAATCAGGCAGTTCAGGATTTCACCCATCAACTATGATGCCATCGACTGTACTGATCTCATAGATTGGCAGGCAATTGAGATAACAGAACCTCCACTTACAAAACTATAGGATGATAACGAGGTTCAGCCTTACATCAAGAACATAGCAACACCCCTCCACGTTTGAGATGGGGGAAATGCAGTGTCATAAGCAAACTGTGGAAAGATGCGTTAAGTTGGTATTTGAGGCTTCATTATCTGTGTATGGTGAGTTACGGAGAGAGGGTTTCATTAGGACTAAGTTGGAATCCCAAAAACTGATGTGAGTATTAGACTGAAAGAAAGATTATAAGGTGTAAACTTAGTGAACAATGATCAGAGTGAAAACGTAACACGCGCGGAAAGTGCCTAGCATAGTTAGATGGATGGGCAGGCACGGGTGGAATCGATATGCAATCACCTCCTCGTGGTGAGTTCTGGGTGATAAGAAATTCAAATTACTTATCAGCTGAGATTTGCATTTGTATTTTTATAAATAAAATAAACTGTTCTGTGGCCAGTAATATTTTAGAGTTTTTTCCTCATCAGTAATGGTATGCAACTTTTACGGCAACGATCCCTTCTAAAATTCATTTTTAGATGAAAATAACCAAAAATATGGAAATTTCTAATTTTTCATTCGCTTAAGACAGTGGAAGACATTTTCTGATGTTCACAAGATTTTTACAGGTGTTTTCTTCATCAAACGCGTCTTTTATAATAATCCCAAATTAATATTTTGACGAAAGTAGCCAAAAATAGGGAAATTGCTAATTTTTCACTCGCTTTGGGCAATGGAAGATATGGTCTGAGATCAGTAAGATTTTGAGTGTGATTTTTGCCTCATCAAAACGCAACTTCTACGACTACAGGTCAATCAAAATTCCAAAATTCATTAATTCGACCCACCCTAGTTGTCATAACAATTTCGGCACTATTGTTTCAAGGATAAAATCATCAAATAATTTTTCTGTATCTGTGGATTTGACTCCAGATAATAGTAATATTAATCAGCTCACTTCTGTTAGATATTTGAAAGCTGAGGGTCCTGTTGAAAGATTTTTAACTTTCATGGACAGGTGTGGCCACACTGGTCAGAAGTTAGCATTACCACTTTTTATATCAGGTTGTAACATAAATTCTGCTCGATTAGAAAACGGATGATACATAATAGAATAACCTCAAGATAATGTGAAATAGTTTTAGAAATGTTGCAAAATACACGCGGCGACAGGTTCGCACAGGTTTTATCACGATACAGAATGATACAGAATGACTTAGGCTAGTGTAGGCTTAGGCTAGTGTAGGATTAGGCTAATGAATATTTTCTCTAGTGTTTTTCATACAGTTACAACGCCACCCCTACAATATTACAGTAATTGAAAAACATGGAGCCCACGAAAGAGCATATTCGACATGTGATGCTGTATCAGTTCCATAAAGGATCTAACCTCGTGAATCCGCAAGGAACATTCAAAGAGTTTATGGAAATGATGTTTGTGAGCGAATGGATGTGCAGGAGATGGTTTGAGAAGTTCAGAAATGGAGACTTCAGTCTGAAAGATTAATTATCAACGAACAGGACGACCAAATGAGTTAGATGAAGAGATGCTGAAAGCAACAGTGGAGGAAACCCAACGGTAACTGTAAAAGAACTTGGCCTGCAACTCGGCGTTAGCCATATGACCATTCATCGTCATTTGAAGCTGTTATGAAAAGTAGTGAAGGTTGGAAAATGGGTTCCGCATGATTTGTCACAAGCGAATCTTCAACATCGAATCGATATTTGCAGATCACTGCATTCTCGGCAACTGCAGGCACCGTTTTTAAATCGGATCGTCACTGTCGATGAAAAATGGGTCCTCTATAATAATAATCGTCGACATTAGTGGCTTAGCCGTGAAACAAAGCCTGAACCTCAGCCAAGGAATGGACCCCATCCAAAGAAAATTTTGCTATGCGTTTGGTGGGATATGCAAGAAATTATTAATTTTGAGCTTCTGCCAGATAACCAAACAATCACAGCTGAAGTCTACTGCCAACAACTCCAACGATTGAAGATGGTATTACAAGAAAAATGTCCTCCACTAATTAATCGCAGAGGTGTTCAGTGTTCTATTCCACCAGGATAACGCGCGACCTCACACTGCTCGAATCACCACTGCCCAATTGGAGGCATTTGGTTGGGAAAAAATGCCTCATCCACTTTATTCTCCGGACATCGCACCTTCAGACTACCATTTATTCAGAAGTCTACAACACCACCTAGATGGACAAAAGTTGCAACCCAGGGAAGGTATCGAACACCACCTAGAGAGGCCCATCGGCACAACATATAAGATAGAAGTGCTGCAGCAATAGCTTCAGCGGTCTTACAGGATGTTGACATTATTTCTGAGACTAACAGAACAATGATTATTGATAAAAATAAGATAAGGCGAGAAAGAGAGAAGAAGAGAGAGCAGCGCGCCAAGTTTCAATACAAAATGCCATCCGAGGACTGTACTTGGATGGAAGAAATACAAAATCAAGGCCATTTTGAAAAAAGGAAATAAGTACTATGTTAAAAATATCATCGAAGAACATGTACTCGTATCTCTCATCTTCGAACAAGATCAGAATACCTTACATATTACTGTTTCATCAGGAAGAGTACGTGCAATAGAAGCCGGCATCATAGAGTGCCTACAAGAGAAAGATTTTCCAATGGATTCTATTGCAGCAATAGGATGCGATGGTACTAATGTCAATACCGGTTTTAAAGGTGGAGTGATTCGCTTACTTGAACTGCGCTTAGGCCGTCCTCTATAGTGGATTATTTGCATATTGCATACTAATGAGTTACCATTACGACATCTCCTATTACAAATTGATGGTGTGACACGTGATCCAAATACTTTTCTAGTCCCATTCGCAAACACTGCTAAATGCGAACTTAACCCTATTTCACAGTTGAGCTTATCGAAGTTCAAGAGCCTTTGCCTAATCGACAATATAAAGCTTTGAGCAAGACCAAAAGTACCTCTTCGAGATGTGTCAAGCAGTATCCTCAGGAAGTGCCCAATAGATCTGGTACAACGTAATCCTGGACCTATGTCACATTCTAGATGGCTTACAACTGCAAACCGAATTCTTAGATCATATGTGAGTACAAGTAATCCTTCAGATGAACTATGCACTTTGGCATCTTATCTGATAAGAGTTACGCACCGGTGTGGTTCAGCATCAAGATTTCTTCATCGTGCTATAATGGAACACGACACTTATTTCAATTGGTATAATGCTCCCGCTGCATGCAGGTAAAGGAGAAACAGATTGTATATGACGCCATTGGCCGATCAGTTACTTTGTACATCCTGAAAATATATTGCTTGCTATGTTAACAGATGTACGAAGTTGCATTCGAGAACTTGTTTATAGCAGAAAGAAGGGACCTACCTACAATCAGGCAGTTCAGGATTTCACCATCAACTATGATGCCATCGACTGTACTGATCTCATAGATTGGCAGGCAATTGAGATAACAGAACCTCCACTTACAAACTATAGGATGATAACGAGGTTCAGCCTTACATCAAGAACATAGCAACACCCCTCCACGTTTGAGATGGGGGAAATGCAGTGTCATAAGCAAACTGTGGAAAGATGCTTAAGTTGGTATTTGAGGCTTCATTATCTGTGTATGGTGAGTTACGGAGAGGGTTTCATTAGGACTAAGTTGGAATCCCAAAAACTGATGTGAGTATTAGACTGAAAGAAAGATTATAAGGTGTAAACTTAGTGAACAATGATCAGAGTGAAAACGTAACACGCGCGGAAAGTGCCTAGCATAGTTAGATGGATGGGCAGGCACGGGTGGAATCGATATGCAATCACCTCCTCGTGGTGAGTTCTGGGTGATAAGAAATTCAAATTACTTATCAGCTGAGATTTGCATTTGTATTTTATAAATAAAATAAACTGTTCTGTGGCCAGTAATATTTAGAGTTTTTTCCTCATCAGTAATGGTATGCAACTTTTACGGCAACGATCCCTTCTAAAATTCATTTTTAGATGAAAATAAACCAAAAATATGGAAATTCTAATTTTTCATTCGCTTAAGACAGTGGAAGACATTTTCTGATGTTCACAAGATTTTTACAGGTGTTTTCTTCATCAAAACCGTCTTTATAATAATCCCAAATTAATATTTGACGAAAGTAGCCAAAAATAGGGAAATTGCTAATTTTTCACTCGCTTTGGGCAATGGAAGATATGGTCTGAGATCAGTAAGATTTGAGTGTGATTTTTGCCTCATCAAAACGCAACTTCTACGACTACAGGTCAATCAAAATTCCAAAATTCATTAATTCGACCCACCCTAGTTGTCATAACAATTTCGGCACTATTGTTTCAAGGATAAAATCATCAAAATATTTTTCTGTATCTGTGGATTTGACTCCAGATAATAGTAATATTAATCAGCTCACTTCTGTTAGATATTTGAAAGCTGAGGGTCCTGTTGAAAGATTTTTAACTTTCATGGACAGGTGTGGCCACACTGGTCAGAAGTTAGCATTACCACTTTTTTATATCATGTGTAACATAAATTCTGCTCGATTAGAAAACGGATGATACATAATAGAATAACCTCAAGATAATGTGAAATAGTTTAGAAATGTTGCAAAATACACGCGGCGACAGGTTCGCACAGGTTTTTCACGATACAGAATGATACAGAATGACTTAGGCTAGTGTAGGCTTAGGCTAGTGTAGGATTAGGCTAATGAATATTTTCTCTAGTGTTTTCATACAGTTACAACGCCACTCCTACAATATTACAGTAATTGAAAAAACATGGAGCCCACGAAAGAGCATATTCGACATGTGATGCTGTATCAGTTCCATAAAGGATCTAACCTCGTGAATCCGCAAGGAACATCAAAGCGTTTATGGAAATGATGTTGTGAGCGAATGGATGTGCAGGAGATGGTTTGAGAAGTTCAGAAATGGAGACTTCAGTCTGAAAGATTAATTATCAACGAACAGGACGACCAAATGAGTTAGATGAAGAGATGCTGAAAGCAACAGTGGAGGAAAACCCAACGGTAACTGTAAAGAACTTGGCCTGCAACTCGGCGTTAAGCCATATGACCATTCATCGTCATTTGAAGCTGTTATGAAAAGTAGTGAAGGTTGGAAAATGGGTTCCGCATGATTTGTCACAAGCGAATCTTCAACATCGAATCGATATTTGCAGATCACTGCATTCTCGGCACTGCAGGCACCGTTTTTTAAATCGGATCGTCACTGTCGATGAAAAATGGGTCCCTATAATAATAATAAGCGTCGACATTAGTGGCTTAGCCGTTGAAACAAAGCAAACCTCAGCCAAGGAATGGACCCATCCAAGAAAATTTGCTATGCGTTTGGTGGGATATGCAAGAAATTATTAATTTTGAGCTTCTGCCAGCTAACCAAACAATCACAGCTGAAGTCTACTGCCAACAACTCCAACGATTGAAGATGGTATTACAAGAAAAATGTCCTCCACTAATTAATCGCAGAGGTGTTCAGTGTTCTATTCCACCAGGATAACGCGCGACCTCACACTGCTCGAATCACCACTGCCCAATTGGAGGCATTTGGTTGGGAAAAAATGCCTCATCCACTTTATTCTCCGGACATCGCACCTTCAGACTACCATTTATTCAGAAGTCTACAACACCACCTAGATGGACAAAAGTTGCAACCCAGGGAAGGTATCGAACACCACCTAGAGAGGCCATCGGCACACATATAAGATAGAAGTGCTGCAGCAATAGCTTCAGCGGTCTTACAGGATGTTGACATTATTTCTGAGACTAACAGAACAATGATTATTGATAAAAATAAGATAAGGCGAGAAAGAGAGAAGAAGAGAGAGCAGGCGCCAAGTTTCGGCAATACAAAATGCCATCCGAGGACTGTACTTGGATGGAAGAAAATACAAAATCAAGGCCATTTTGAAAAAAGGAAATAAGTACTATGTTAAAAATATCATCGAAGAACATGTACTCGTATCTCTCATCTTCGCCAAGATCAGAATACCTTACTCATATTACTGTTTCATCAGGAAGAGTACGTGCAATAGAACCGGCATCATAGAGTGCCTACAAGAGAAAGATTTTCCAATGGATTCTATGCAGCAATAGGATGCGATGGTACTAATGTCAATACCGGTTTTTAAAGGTGGAGTGATTCGCTTACTGAACTGCGCTTAGGCCGTCCTCCTATAGTGGATTATTTGCATATTGCATACTAATGAGTTACCATTACGACTCTCCTATTACAATTGATGTGTGACACGTGATCCAAATACTTTTTCTAGTCCCATCGCAAGCATGGCTAAATGCGAACTTAACCCTATTTCACAGTTGAGCTTATCGAAGTTCAAGAGCCTTTGCCATAATCGACAATATAAAAGCTTTGAGCAAGACCAAAATACCTCTTCGAGATGTGTCCAAGCAGTATCCTCAGGAGAGTGCCCAATAGATCTGGTACAACGTAATCCTGGGACCTATGTCACATTCTAGATGGCTTACAACTGCAAACCGAATTCTTAGATCATATGTGAGTACAAGTAATCCTTCAGATGAAACTATGCACTTTGCATCTATCTGATAAGGAGTTTACGCACCGGTGTGGTTTCAGCATCAGATTTCTTCATCGCTATAATGGAACACGACACTTATTTCAATTGGTATAATGCTCCCGCTGCAGCAGGTAAAGGAGAAAACAGATTGTATATGGACGCCATTGGCCGGATCAGTACTTTGTACATCCTGAAAATATATTGCTTGCTATTAACAGATGTACGAAGTGCATTCGAGAACTTGTTTATAGCAGAAAAGAAGGGAACCTACCTACAATCAGGCAGTTCAGGATTCACCATCAACTATGATGCATCGACTGTACTGATCTCATAGATTGGCAGGCAATTGAGATAACAGAACCTCCACTTACAAAACTATAGGATGATCCGAGGTTCAGCCTTACATCAAGAACATAGCAACAACCCCTCCACGTTTGAGATGTGGGGAAATGCAGTGTCATAAGCAAAAATGTGGAAAGATGCGTTAAGTGGTATTTGAGGCTTCATTATCTGTGTATGGTGAGTTACGGAGAGAGGGTTTCATTAGGACTAAGTTGGAATCCAAAAACTGATGTGAGTATTAGACTGAAAGAAAGATTATAAGGTGTAAACTTAGGGAACAATGATCAGAGTGAAAACGTAACACCGCGGAAAGTGCCTAGCATAGTTAGATGGATGGGCAGGCACGGGTGGAATCGATATGCAATCACCTCCTCGTGGTGAGTTCTGGGTGATAAGAAATTCAAATTACTTATCAGCTGAGATTGCATTTGTATTTTTAAAATAAAATAACTGTCTGTGGCCAGTAATATTTAGAGTTTTTTCCTCATCAGTAATGGTATGCAACTTTTACGGCAACGATCCCTTCTAAAATTCATTTTTAGATGAAAATAACCAAAAATATGGAAATTTCTAATTTTTCATTCGCTTAAGACAGTGGAAGACATTTTCTGATGTTCACAAGATTTTTACAGGTGTTTTCTTCATCAAAACGCGTCTTTTATAATAATCCCAAATTAATATTTTGGACGAAAGTAGCCAAAAATAGGGAAATTGCTAATTTTTCACTCGCTTTGGGCAATGGAAGATATGGTCTGAGATCAGTAAGATTTTGAGTGTGATTTTTGCCTCATCAAAACGCAACTTCTACGACTACAGGTCAATCAAATTCCAAAATTCATTAATTCGACCCACCCTAGTTGTCATAACAATTTCGGCACTATTGTTTCAAGGATAAAATCATCAAAATATTTTTCTGTATCTGTGGATTTGACTCCAGATAATAGTAATATTAATCAGCTCACTTCTGTTAGATATTTGAAAGCTGAGGGTCCTGTTGAAAGATTTTAACTTTCATGGACAGGTTGTGGCCACACTGGTCAGAAGTTAGCATTACCACTTTTTTATATCAGGTTGTAACATAAATCTGCTCGATTAGAAAACGGATGATACATAATAGAATAACCTCAAGATAATGTGAAATAGTTTTAGAAATGTTGCAAAATACACGCGGCGACAGGTTCGCACAGGTTTTATCACGATACAGAATGATACAGAATGACTTAGGCTAGTGTAGGCTTAGGCTAGTGTAGGATTAGGCTAATGAATATTTTCTCTAGTGTTTTTCATACAGTTACAACGCCACCCCTACAATATTACAGTATTGAAAAAACATGGAGCCCACGAAAGAGCATATTCGACATGTGATGCTGTATCAGTTCCATAAAGGATCTAACCTCGTGAATCCGCAAGGAACATTCAAAGAGTTTATGGAAATGATGTTGTGAGCGCATGGATGTGCAGGAGATGGTTTGAGAAGTTTCAGAAATGGAGACTTCAGTCTGAAAGATTAATTATCAACGAACAGGACGACCAAATGAGTTAGATGAAGAGATGCTGAAAGCAACAGTGGAGGAAAACCCAACGGTAACTGTAAAAACTTGGCCTGCAACTCGGCGTTAGCCATATGACCATTCATCGTCATTTGAAGCTGTTATGAAAAGTAGTGAAGGTTGGAAAATGGGTTCCGCATGATTTGTCACAAGCGAATCTTCAACATCGAATCGATATTTGCAGATCACTGCATTCTCGGCAACTGCAGGCACCGTTTTAAATCGGATCGTCACTGTCGATGAAAAATGGGTCTCTATAATAATAATAAGCGTCGACATTAGTGGGCTTAGCCGTGAAACACAGCCTGAACCTCAGCCAAGGAATGGACCCCATCCAAAGAAAATTTTGCTATGCGTTGGTGGGATATGCAAGAAATTATTAATTTTGAGCTTCTGCCAGATAAACCAAACCAATCCACAGCTGAAGTCTACTGCCAACAACTCCAACGATTGAAGATGGTATTACAAGAAAAATGTCCTCCACTAATTAATCGCAGAGGTGTTCAGTGTTCTATTCCACCAGGATAACGCGCGACCTCACACTGCTCGAATCACCACTGCCCAATTGGAGGCATTTGGTTGGGAAAAAATGCCTCATCCACTTTATTCTCCGGACATCGCACCTTCAGACTACCATTTATATGAAGTCTACAACACCACCTAGATGGACAAAAAGTTGCAACCCAGGGAAGGTATCGAACACCACCTAGAGAGGCCCATCGGCACAACATATAAGATAGAAGTGCTGCAGCAATAGCTTCAGCGGTCTTACAGGATGTTGACATTATTTCTGAGACTAACAGAACAATGATTATTGATAAAAATAAGATAAGGCGAGAAAGAGAGAAGAAGAGAGAGCAGGCGCCAAGTTTCGGCAATACAAAATGCCATCCGAGGACTGTTACTTGGATGGAAGAAAATAAAAATCAAGGCCATTTTGAAAAAAGGAAATAAGTACTATGTTAAAAATATCATCGAAGAACATGTACTCGTATCTCTCATCTTCGAACCAAGATCGAATCCTTACTCATATTACTGTTTCATCAGGAAGAGTACGTGCAATAGAAGCCGGCATCATAGAGTGCCTACAAGAGAAAGATTTTCCAATGGATTCTATTGCAGCAATAGGATGCGATGGTACTAATGTCAATACCGGTTTTTAAAGGTGGAGTGATTCGCTTACTTGAACTGCGCTTAGGCCGTCCTCTATAGTGGATTATTTGCATATTGCATACTAATGAGTTTACCATTACGACATCTCCTATTACAAATTGATGGTGTGACACGTGATCCAAATACTTTTTCTAGTCCCATTCGCAAAGCACTGGCTAAATGCGAACTTAACCCTATTTCACAGTTTGAGCTTATCGAAGTTCAAGAGCCTTTGCCAATAATCGACAATATAAAAGCTTTGAGCAAGACCAAAAGTACCTCTTCGAGATGTGTCAAGCAGTATCCTCAGGAGAGTGCCCAATAGATCTGGTACAACGTAATCCTGGACCTATGTCACATTCTAGATGGCTTACAACTGCAAACGAATTCTTAGATCATATGTGAGTACAAGTAATCCTTCAGATGAACTATGCACTTTGGCATCTTATCTGATAAGAGTTTACGCACCGGTGTGGTTCAGCATCAAGATTTCTTCATCGTGCTATAATGGAACACGACACTTATTTCAATTGGTATAATGCTCCCGCTGCATGCAGGTAAAGGAGAAAACAGATTGTATATGACGCCATTGGCCGGATCAGTTACTTTGTACATCCTGAAAATATATTGCTTGCTATGTTAACAGATGTACGAAGTTGCATTCGAGAACTTGTTTATAGCAGAAAGAAGGGAACCTACCTACAATCAGGCAGTTCAGGATTTCACCCATCAACTATGATGCCATCGACTGTACTGATCTCATAGATTGGCAGGCAATTGAGATAACAGAACCTCCACTTACAAAACTATAGGATGATAACGAGGTTCAGCCTTACATCAAGAACATAGCAACACCCCTCCACGTTTGAGATGGGGGAAATGCAGTGTCATAAGCAAACTGTGGAAAGATGCGTTAAGTTGGTATTTGAGGCTTCATTATCTGTGTATGGTGAGTTACGGAGAGAGGGTTTCATTAGGACTAAGTTGGAATCCCAAAAACTGATGTGAGTATTAGACTGAAAGAAAGATTATAAGGTGTAAACTTAGTGAACAATGATCAGAGTGAAAAGTAACACGCGCGGAAAGTGCCTAGCATAGTTAGATGGATGGGCAGGCAGGGTGGAATCGATATGCAATCACCTCCTCGTGGTGAGTTCTGGGTGATAAGAAATTCAAATTACTTATCAGCTGAGATTTGCATTTGTATTTTATAAATAAAATAAACTGTTCTGTGGCCAGTAATATTTAGAGTTTTTTCCTCATCAGTAATGGTATGCAACTTTTACGGCAACGATCCCTTCTAAAATTCATTTTTAGATGAAAAAACAAAAATATGGAAATTTCTAATTTTTCATTCGAAGACAGTGGAAGACATTTTCTGATGTTCACAAGATTTTTACAGGTGTTTTCTTCATCAAAACGCGTCTTTATAATAATCCCAAATTAATATTTGACGAAAGTAGCCAAAAATAGGGAAATTGCTAATTTTTCACTCGCTTTGGGCAATGGAAGATATGGTCTGAGATCAGTAAGATTTGAGTGTGATTTTTGCCTCATCAAAACGCAACTTCTACGACTACAGGTCAATCAAAATTCCAAAATTCATTAATTCGACCCACCCTAGTTGTCATAACAATTTCGGCACTATTGTTTCAAGGATAAAATCATCAAAATATTTTTCTGTATCTGTGGATTTGACTCCAGATAATAGTAATATTAATCAGCCTCACTTCTGTTAGATATTTGAAAGCTGAGGGTCTGTTGAAGATTTTTAACTTTCATGGACAGGTGTGGCCACACTGGTCAGAAGTTAGCTTACCACTTTTTTATATCAGGTTGTAACATAAATTCTGCTCGATTAGAAAACGGATGATACATAATAGAATAACCTCAAGATAATGTGAAATAGTTTTAGAAATGTTGCAAAATACACGCGGCGACAGGTTCGCACAGGTTTATCACGATACAGAATGATACAGAATGACTTAGGCTAGTGTAGGCTTAGGCTAGTGTAGGATTAGGCTAATGAATATTTTCTCTAGTGTTTTCATACAGTTACCAACGCCACCCCTACAATATTACAGTAATTGAAAAAACATGGAGCCCACGAAAGAGCATATTCGACATGTGATGCTGTATCAGTTCCATAAAGGATCTAACCTCGTGAATCCGCAAGGAACATTCAAAGAGTTTATGGAAATGATGTTGTGAGCGAATGGATGTGCAGGAGATGGTTTGAGAGTTCAGAAAATGGAGACTTCAGTCTGAAAGATAATTATCAACGAACAGGACGACCAAATGAGTTAGATGAAGAGATGCTGAAAGCAACAGTGGGAGGAAAACCAACGGTAACTGTAAAAGAACTTGGCCTGCAACTCGGCGTTAGCCATATGACCATTCATCGTCATTTGAAGCTGTTATGAAAAGTAGTGAAGGTTGGAAAATGGGTTCCGCATGATTTGTCACAAGCGAATCTTCAACATCGAATCGATATTTGCAGATCACTGCATTCTCGGCAACTGCAGGCACCGTTTTTAAATCGGATCGTCACTGTCGATGAAAAATGGTCTCTCTATAATAATAATAAGCGTCGACATTAGTGGCTTAGCCGTGAAACAAAGCCTGAACCTCAGCCAAGGAATGGACCCCATCCAAAGAAAATTTTGCTATGCGTTTGGTGGGATATGCAAGAAATTATTAATTTTGAGCTTCTGCCAGATAACCAAACAATCACAGCTGAAGTCTACTGCCAACAACTCCAACGATTGAAGATGGTATTACAAGAAAAATGTCCTCCACTAATTAATCGCAGAGGTGTTCAGTGTTCTATTCCACCAGGATAACGCGCGACCTCACACTGCTCGAATCACCACTGCCCAATTGGAGGCATTTGGTTGGGAAAAAATGCCTCATCCACTTTATTCTCCGGACATCGCACCTTCAGACTACCATTTATTCAGAGTCTACAACACCACCTAGATGGACAAAAGTTGCAACCCAGGGAAGGTATCGAACACCACCTAGAGAGGCCCATCGGCACAACATATAAGATAGAAGTGCTGCAGCAATAGCTTCAGCGGTCTTACAGGATGTTGACATTATTCTGAGACTAACAGAACAATGATTATTGATAAAAATAAGATAAGGCGAGAAAGAGAGAAGAAGAGAGAGCAGGCGCCAAGTTTCGGCAATACAAAATGCCATCCGAGGACTGTACTTGGATGGAAGAAAATACAAAATCAAGGCCATTTGAAAAAGGAAATAAGTACTATGTTAAAAATATCATCGAAGAACATGTACTCGTATCTCTCATCTTCGAACCAAGATCAGAATACCTTACTCATATTACTGTTTCATCAGGAAGAGTACGTGCAATAGAAGCCGGCATCATAGAGTGCCTACAAGAGAAGATTTTCCAATGGATTCTATTGCAGCAATAGGATGCGATGGTACTAATGTCAATACCGGTTTTAAAGGTGGAGTGATTCGCTTACTTGAACTGCGCTTAGGCCGTCCTCTATAGTGGATTATTTGCATATTGCATACTAATGAGTTTACCATTACGACATCTCCTATTACAAATTGATGGTGTGACACGTGATCCAAATACTTTTTCTAGTCCCATTCGCAAAGCACTGGCTAAATGCGAACTTAACCCTATTTCACAGTTTGAGCTTATCGAAGTTCAAGAGCCTTTGCCAATAATCGACAATATAAAAGCTTTGAGCAAGACCAAAAGTACCTCTTCGAGATGTGTCAAGCAGTATCCTCAGGAGAGTGCCCAATAGATCTGGTACAACGTAATCCTGGACCTATGTCACATTCTAGATGGCTTACAACTGCAAACCGAATTCTTAGATCATATGTGAGTACAAGTAATCCTTCAGATGAACTATGCACTTTGGCATCTTATCTGATAAGAGTTTACGCACCGGTGTGGTTCAGCATCAAGATTTCTTCATCGTGCTATAATGGAACACGACACTTATTTCAATTGGTATAATGCTCCCGCTGCATGCAGGTAAAGGAGAAACAGATTGTATATGACGCCATTGGCCGGATCAGTTACTTTGTACATCCTGAAAATATATTGCTTGCTATGTTAACAGATGTACGAAGTTGCATTCGAGAACTTGTTTATAGCAGAAAGAAGGGAACCTACCTACAATCAGGCAGTTCAGGATTTCACCCATCAACTATGATGCCATCGACTGTACTGATCTCATAGATTGGCAGGCAATTGAGATAACAGAACCTCCACTTACAAAACTATAGGATGATAACGAGGTTCAGCCTTACATCAAGAACATAGCAACACCCCTCCACGTTTGAGATGGGGGAAATGCAGTGTCATAAGCAAACTGTGGAAAGATGCGTTAAGTTGGTATTTGAGGCTTCATTATCTGTGTATGGTGAGTTACGGAGAGAGGGTTTCATTAGGACTAAGTTGGAATCCCAAAAACTGATGTGAGTATTAGACTGAAAGAAAGATTATAAGGTGTAAACTTAGTGAACAATGATCAGAGTGAAAACGTAACACGCGCGGAAAGTGCCTAGCATAGTTAGATGGATGGGCAGGCACGGGTGGAATCGATATGCAATCACCTCCTCGTGGTGAGTTCTGGGTGATAAGAAATTCAAATTACTTATCAGCTGAGATTTGCATTTGTATTTTTATAAATAAAATAAACTGTTCTGTGGCCAGTAATATTTTAGAGTTTTTTCCTCATCAGTAATGGTATGCAACTTTTACGGCAACGATCCCTTCTAAAATTCATTTTTAGATGAAATAACCAAAAATATGGAAATTTCTAATTTTTCATTCGCTTAAGACAGTGGAAGACATTTTCTGATGTTCACAAGATTTTTACAGGTGTTTTCTTCATCAAAACGCGTCTTTTATAATAATCCCAAATTAATATTTTGACGAAAGTAGCCAAAAATAGGGAAATTGCTAATTTTTCACTCGCTTTGGGCAATGGAAGATATGGTCTGAGATCAGTAAGATTTTGAGTGTGATTTTTGCCTCATCAAAACGCAACTTCTACGACTACAGGTCAATCAAAATTCCAAAATTCATTAATTCGACCCACCCTAGTTGTCATAACAATTTCGGCACTATTGTTTCAAGGATAAAATCATCAAAATATTTTTCTGTATCTGTGGATTTGACTCCAGATAATAGTAATATTAATCAGCTCACTTCTGTTAGATATTTGAAAGCTGAGGGTCCTGTTGAAAGATTTTTAACTTTCATGGACAGGTGTGGCCACACTGGTCAGAAGTTAGCATTACCACTTTTTTATATCAGGTTGTAACATAAATTCTGCTCGATTAGAAAACGGATGATACATAATAGAATAACCTCAAGATAATGTGAAATAGTTTTAGAAATGTTGCAAAATACACGCGGCGACAGGTTCGCACAGGTTTTATCACGATACAGAATGATACAGAATGACTTAGGCTAGTGTAGGCTTAGGCTAGTGTAGGATTAGGCTAATGAATATTTTCTCTAGTGTTTTTCATACAGTTACAACGCCACCCCTACAATATTACAGTAATTGAAAAAACATGGAGCCCACGAAAGAGCATATTCGACATGTGATGCTGTATCAGTTCCATAAAGGATCTAACCTCGTGAATCCGCAAGGAACATTCAAAGAGTTTATGGAAATGATGTTGTGAGCGAATGGATGTGCAGGAGATGGTTTGAGAAGTTCAGAAATGGAGACTTCAGTCTGAAAGATTAATTATCAACGAACAGGACGACCAAATGAGTTAGATGAAGAGATGCTGAAAGCAACAGTGGAGGAAAACCCAACGGTAACTGTAAAAGAACTTGGCCTGCAACTCGGCGTTAGCCATATGACCATTCATCGTCATTTGAAGCTGTTATGAAAAGTAGTGAAGGTTGGAAAATGGGTTCCGCATGATTTGTCACAAGCGAATCTTCAACATCGAATCGATATTTGCAGATCACTGCATTCTCGGCAACTGCAGGCACCGTTTTTAAATCGGATCGTCACTGTCGATGAAAAATGGGTCCTCTATAATAATAATAAGCGTCGACATTAGTGGCTTAGCCGTGAAACAAAGCCTGAACCTCAGCCAAGGAATGGACCCCATCCAAAGAAAATTTTGCTATGCGTTTGGTGGGATATGCAAGAAATTATTAATTTTGAGCTTCTGCCAGATAACCAAACAATCACAGCTGAAGTCTACTGCCAACAACTCCAACGATTGAAGATGGTATTACAAGAAAAATGTCCTCCACTAATTAATCGCAGAGGTGTTCAGTGTTCTATTCCACCAGGATAACGCGCGACCTCACACTGCTCGAATCACCACTGCCCAATTGGAGGCATTTGGTTGGGAAAAAATGCCTCATCCACTTTATTCTCCGGACATCGCACCTTCAGACTACCATTTATTCAGAAGTCTACAACACCACCTAGATGGACAAAAGTTGCAACCCAGGGAAGGTATCGAACACCACCTAGAGAGGCCCATCGGCACAACATATAAGATAGAAGTGCTGCAGCAATAGCTTCAGCGGTCTTACAGGATGTTGACATTATTTCTGAGACTAACAGAACAATGATTATTGATAAAAATAAGATAAGGCGAGAAAGAGAGAAGAAGAGAGAGCAGGCGCCAAGTTTCGGCAATACAAAATGCCATCCGAGGACTGTACTTGGATGGAAGAAAATACAAAATCAAGGCCATTTTGAAAAAAGGAAATAAGTACTATGTTAAAAATATCATCGAAGAACATGTACTCGTATCTCTCATCTTCGAACCAAGATCAGAATACCTTACTCATATTACTGTTTCATCAGGAAGAGTACGTGCAATAGAAGCCGGCATCATAGAGTGCCTACAAGAGAAAGATTTTCCAATGGATTCTATTGCAGCAATAGGATGCGATGGTACTAATGTCAATACCGGTTTTAAAGGTGGAGTGATTCGCTTACTTGAACTGCGCTTAGGCCGTCCTCTATAGTGGATTATTTGCATATTGCATACTAATGAGTTACCATTACGACATCTCCTATTACAAATTGATGGTGTGACACGTGATCCAAATACTTTTTCTAGTCCCATTCGCAAAGCACTGGCTAAATGCGAACTTAACCCTATTTCACAGTTTGAGCTTATCGAAGTTCAAGAGCCTTTGCCAATAATCGACAATATAAAAGCTTTGAGCAAGACCAAAAGTACCTCTTCGAGATGTGTCAAGCAGTATCCTCAGGAGAGTGCCCAATAGATCTGGTACAACGTAATCCTGGACCTATGTCACATTCTAGATGGCTTACAACTGCAAACCGAATTCTTAGATCATATGTGAGTACAAGTAATCCTTCAGATGAACTATGCACTTTGGCATCTTATCTGATAAGAGTTTACGCACCGGTGTGGTTCAGCATCAAGATTTCTTCATCGTGCTATAATGGAACACGACACTTATTTCAATTGGTATAATGCTCCCGCTGCATGCAGGTAAAGGAGAAACAGATTGTATATGACGCCATTGGCCGGATCAGTTACTTTGTACATCCTGAAAATATATTGCTTGCTATGTTAACAGATGTACGAAGTTGCATTCGAGAACTTGTTTATAGCAGAAAGAAGGGAACCTACCTACAATCAGGCAGTTCAGGATTTCACCCATCAACTATGATGCCATCGACTGTACTGATCTCATAGATTGGCAGGCAATTGAGATAACAGAACCTCCACTTACAAAACTATAGGATGATAACGAGGTTCAGCCTTACATCAAGAACATAGCAACACCCCTCCACGTTTGAGATGGGGGAAATGCAGTGTCATAAGCAAACTGTGGAAAGATGCGTTAAGTTGGTATTTGAGGCTTCATTATCTGTGTATGGTGAGTTACGGAGAGAGGGTTTCATTAGGACTAAGTTGGAATCCCAAAAACTGATGTGAGTATTAGACTGAAAGAAAGATTATAAGGTGTAAACTTAGTGAACAATGATCAGAGTGAAAACGTAACACGCGCGGAAAGTGCCTAGCATAGTTAGATGGATGGGCAGGCACGGGTGGAATCGATATGCAATCACCTCCTCGTGGTGAGTTCTGGGTGATAAGAAATTCAAATTACTTATCAGCTGAGATTTGCATTTGTATTTTTATAAATAAAATAAACTGTTCTGTGGCCAGTAATATTTTAGAGTTTTTTCCTCATCAGTAATGGTATGCAACTTTTACGGCAACGATCCCTTCTAAAATTCATTTTTAGATGAAAATAACCAAAAATATGGAAATTTCTAATTTTTCATTCGCTTAAGACAGTGGAAGACATTTTCTGATGTTCACAAGATTTTTACAGGTGTTTTCTTCATCAAAACGCGTCTTTTATAATAATCCCAAATTAATATTTTGACGAAAGTAGCCAAAAATAGGGAAATTGCTAATTTTTCACTCGCTTTGGGCAATGGAAGATATGGTCTGAGATCAGTAAGATTTTGAGTGTGATTTTTGCCTCATCAAAACGCAACTTCTACGACTACAGGTCAATCAAAATTCCAAAATTCATTAATTCGACCCACCCTAGTTGTCATAACAATTTCGGCACTATTGTTTCAAGGATAAAATCATCAAAATATTTTTCTGTATCTGTGGATTTGACTCCAGATAATAGTAATATTAATCAGCTCACTTCTGTTAGATATTTGAAAGCTGAGGGTCCTGTTGAAAGATTTTTAACTTTCATGGACAGGTGTGGCCACACTGGTCAGAAGTTAGCATTACCACTTTTTTATATCAGGTTGTAACATAAATTCTGCTCGATTAGAAAACGGATGATACATAATAGAATAACCTCAAGATAATGTGAAATAGTTTAGAAATGTTGCAAAATACACGCGGCGACAGGTTCGCACAGGTTTTATCACGATACAGAATGATACAGAATGACTTAGGCTAGTGTAGGCTTAGGCTAGTGTAGGATTAGGCTAATGAATATTTTCTCTAGTGTTTTTCATACAGTTACAACGCCACCCCTACAATATTACAGTAATTGAAAAAACATGGAGCCCACGAAAGAGCATATTCGACATGTGATGCTGTATCAGTTCCATAAAGGATCTAACCTCGTGAATCCGCAAGGAACATTCAAAGAGTTTATGGAAATGATGTTGTGAGCGAATGGATGTGCAGGAGATGGTTTGAGAAGTTCAGAAATGGAGACTTCAGTCTGAAAGATTAATTATCAACGAACAGGACGACCAAATGAGTTAGATGAAGAGATGCTGAAAGCAACAGTGGAGGAAAACCCAACGGTAACTGTAAAAGAACTTGGCCTGCAACTCGGCGTTAGCCATATGACCATTCATCGTCATTTGAAGCTGTTATGAAAAGTAGTGAAGGTTGGAAAATGGGTTCCGCATGATTTGTCACAAGCGAATCTTCAACATCGAATCGATATTTGCAGATCACTGCATTCTCGGCAACTGCAGGCACCGTTTTTAAATCGGATCGTCACTGTCGATGAAAAATGGGTCCTCTATAATAATAATAAGCGTCGACATTAGTGGCTTAGCCGTGAAACAAAGCCTGAACCTCAGCCAAGGAATGGACCCCATCCAAAGAAAATTTTGCTATGCGTTTGGTGGGATATGCAAGAAATTATTAATTTTGAGCTTCTGCCAGATAACCAAACAATCACAGCTGAAGTCTACTGCCAACAACTCCAACGATTGAAGATGGTATTACAAGAAAAATGTCCTCCACTAATTAATCGCAGAGGTGTTCAGTGTTCTATTCCACCAGGATAACGCGCGACCTCACACTGCTCGAATCACCACTGCCCAATTGGAGGCATTTGGTTGGGAAAAAATGCCTCATCCACTTTATTCTCCGGACATCGCACCTTCAGACTACCATTTATTCAGAAGTCTACAACACCACCTAGATGGACAAAAGTTGCAACCCAGGGAAGGTATCGAAAACGAAGTGATCGCTTTCTTAACTCGAAACCAAGAGATTTCTTCGAACGTGCCTTAAAAAACTTTTCTACAGGTGGGAGAAGGTTATAGAAAGAGAAGGGAATTTTATATTGATGATTAATTTGTCATTGACATTTAATTTTTGTTGTGAATAAACTAAAAATTCGAGCAAATTTGTTCTTATAAGCCATTTAATTTTTGTTCTGAATGAATTAAAACATCGAGCAGAATATATGTTACAACATTATATTTTTGAAATGGTCGGCATTGATATAGAAAACTGTCGTGGTCAGTCCTATGATAATGCAGCTAACATGAGTGGGCGATACAATAGGATACAAACTCTTGTTACACTGAAAAGTCCGCTGGCGACATTCATATTTTGTTCTGCACGTTCATGAAAGCTTGTTGGGTAGGCTGCTATTGATTGTTGCGTTGGAGTAGTGACATTTATAGATTTTGTGCAAAAACTTTACACCTTTTCAAAATCAGCAGGCCGTTGGCAACTTTTGAAAGATAAAGTTAAAGGCCTCCTGATGCCAAAGGAGTTATCGAACACAGATGATCTGCTCGTGCAGATGCCATAAAAGCATTACAGGCTGGCTTTGCTGAGATTATGGATGTTCTTGAGGATATTTCCAGCGATGAGGATGAGAAAGGTGAGAAAAGAAAAAGCATCAGGTTTGGTGGATATAATGTGTAAATTGGAAATTGGGATTTTCATTGATCTGTGGTACACCATTCTTGAAAAGTTCAATGTGACTAGCAAACAACTACAAAACGAAAAAAATTATCTTAATATACCGGGTGATTATAAATGGTCTCGATTTTAAACATTTATTATGAAAAAACTAACAAAGCTACAGCGAAAAGCAAAATATTCAAATAAAGAATATTTCATGTTATTTTTATTTGTAATTGAACAGGTCAGAGAGAGCCTTAAAGTTAACGTGTTTTGTGTTCTTACCGCTGAGAAGGTGTACGATCCATTCTTCTTTGCTGAACAAACAATTAATGGTATTATTTACCGCGATATGCTCAGCTGTGGCTGATGTCTCAGCTGCTAGAGGACAAAGGTGATATGTGGTTTCAGCAGGATGGTGCGCCACCTCATTTCCACAATGAAACATTCCTGAATGAGCAATTGCCTGATCGTTGGATCGGATGTGGGAGGTCCATTCTTTGGCCGGCTCGTTCCCGCGATCTAACCCCCTTGACTTCTTCCTTCGGGGCTATGTCAAAAATGAAGTTTCTGTTCTACCAATGACAACAACTTTGGAACATTTGAAGGAAAGGATACGTGAGGCTGTTGGGAAAGTTCAGTATGATATGTTACAAAATGTATGGAAGGAAACAGAATACCACTTTGATGTCTGCAGAGCCACAAAAGGAGCTCGTATTGAACTTCAATAGCTTGTAAATAAAACTTTTTGAGTTCTTTATTTGTATATCTTGCTTTTAGCTGTAGCTTTGTGTTTTTTCATACTAAATGTTTAAAATCGGCAAGATCATTTGTAATCACCTGGTACCGGTACTTACATACCGAGCTGTCATTCTGCTGAAATCATTGTTAACATTTGTGCAAGCGCTGCGAGATCGTTTCGGTGATTTTGAACAATCAGGAATTGAAAAGTGTCACATCAGAATACAGTGCACAACAGAATCGTGTTCGGTGTAGGAATGTCTGATTAGATCCATTAGATTATGGCAGAAGTACTGTATAGAAGGGCAACAGAGTCCAAGAAACCACTTTAGAACTTCCAATTTCATACCCGTCATCGATCGTTTTATGCAAGAACTTGAAAAAAGGAGTGAGGCTTATTCTTATACAGTATATCTGAAAAATTTGGTTTCTTCAATGATCTGGTTTCTCTAAGTGATGATAAAATTTAGAAATGTCTAGATTGTTCAACTTTATTCTGCTGATCTGTGAGAGTGTCTCGGTAATGAACTTGTTAATTTCCGCACGGTTATGGAATTATTTTTGAAGAAGAAGAAGAAGAATGATCATCATGACATCAGCAATGCACACTTCATGTATCTCCTTAATTAGAAGAAGAATCTGAGCTCAACCTTTCCAAATGTGAAAATTCTCCTTCGGATGTATCTGTCACTCATGATATCCAATTGTTCTGGTGAAAGTTTTTTTCTAGAGTTGAAGTATATCAAGAACAATTTGCGTACAAGAAATACACCAAAAAAGACTGAATTGTCTTTCATTAATTTGTACTGACTGATGTACTTCGTGGCCTTGACTTCTCAGACTTAATAAATTCCAATTATCAAAGCACGAAAAGCTTACATTTGAGATTATTTTATTTTTCTATTGTGAAGTAAATATGCATAATAGAATCTGCATCAAACACTATTTTTTTTCTTTTTCGAGATATTCTAGGTTTGAACAGATATAGGGCCCCGCCCCTACAGTCTGAGTTGCCTCAGGGACTCCACAGGTCCGGCATTGAATACAATTTTATTTGAGATGTGAAATCCGCTGGCGTACATGTTTTAAACTACGAGCGAGGTGTGTGTGCATGCGTACATGCGCGCGCGCTCTTTCTATTTGTGCACCCTCGAAGACAAAATTTTCAGTGACTGTTTGAGCCCTTCCGTCTCATGGATCTTGAAAGAAGGCAGGACACGATGTCAATATTTTCTAATAAGGAAAAAAGGCTTTTATTTTTATACTCACGTCTTTGTCATTATTATTATTATCATCATTTCTGGCAAAGAAGGGACGCCATATATATACATTCGTACATTAAGAAAATGTCGCCTCTTCTCACTCTTGCTTATAAAGCCAAGATTTTTTAAAATTATTAACAAATGTGAATATATTTGAAAAAGATAAGAGACTTCTTTGGGTTTGTTCTTTTAATTTTTATTTCTTTTTAATAAGAGCTTTGTTCACACACACACACACACACACACACACACACACACACATATATGCAACAATTTGTAGGATTTGGATCATTCCGTACCGGTACGTCTTAGCAGAGGCGTACTTAGCATTCTGCTGCCCCTAGGCAGGGATTAAAGTGCCTTATAGTTGCGCTATTTGATATCACTAGTTTGGTATTAGAGGTTGCTGTTCTTTTTTATTTTAAAATTTATTTGTGAATCCATTTAATTTGTTAGTGCTTATAGCTTATTTTCTATTTTTGTTATCTTTGCCCTAATTATGTGGAAATGCGACAAAATTTCCCGCCCTAGGCACTAGGCAGGTGCCTACTCTGCCTACACGTAAATCAGCCCATGCCTCTTAGTATGGAGTAGCGGGCGTTAACCACTTAGCTCCAACAGGGGTCAAATTTGGCATAATCTGGCGAGGTCTTACGCCCGAGGCAAACAACTTTTTCACGCTCAAAGGTGTTTAGTAGTATGCCCTCAAAATGGACGAGTGCAAAGCAATTGCAAATGTTGCAAGATGTTGCAAGAGTACCAACTCCCTCCCCCTTTGTTGCAAGGCGCCCATAGTGCCAACCCCATCCCTCTTTATTGCAAGGCACCCATAGTGCCACCCTCCCTTCCCCCTTGTTGCAAGGCACCCCTAAAGGGAGAGGGGGTTGCTGCAAGAGCAACAAGGGTTTATGCAACTTGGAGGCGGAGTTATCCCCCAAGTTGCAATGAACTCCCGCTGGGGAGAACTCTTTGGGGGATAAGTTGGGACGGCCTCACCCCGCAAAAGGGTATACCTAACCTAAGAGAGAGGAGAGAGAGAGAGGAGGAGAGGTGTTCGTTTGACAGGAGCCAAGCGCATATTAAAACTTCAGCCGAGCGGCCATTGCCTTATAGGGCCCCTAATCAGCCAGTCGGCTTAATCAGCCAGTGCCTCCAGGCATCATCAGCCAGTTGGCACAGTGTATACTTCGTTTGGCACGTACACACCCGTCTATACGCCCAGAAAATATTACGTTTATATGCCTCGGGCTCCGGCGACAGCGTTAAACTGTAATTCTAAGGTGGAGTGTAGGCGGGCTCGAGACCCGGCGGCGGTGCGTCCTTCAGCGGTTGCTAGCCAGGGTGACCTAATGATCGTGTTAAACCGTAGGTCTAAGGTGGAATGTAAACATCCTTTCACGGTTCGTAGGGGCAACCAGGGGATCCCGTTATTGCAACACTCGATCATGTTGTTTATCTGTTTGTTTATTTCCCTCCCTCTCTCTCTCATATATATATATATAGATATATTAGGGTTATGACTTTTTAATTTTTTGTCATAAATATTGTTTCCTGTATCATCAATCGATGAACTTTTGCTTGAAAACAATAAAAAATGGCCTAATTCTTCAGAATTAAAAAAAAATGTCACCCCGAAAGCAAATATAGTATATTAGTATATTCGAGACAGCTGCATTGCACCATTCTAGATTGGTTACCTGATGATTATCATAAATTGTCCAATATCTTGCAACAATACCGAAAAGCACTAAATACTCTGGAAAATCACTGGAACAGAGACCCATCTGCAATAGCTATACCAAGGAGCAACCAATATTTATTATTTTATTAATTTTTTATTTTTTATTTTGGGGTGAAGTTTTTTCAAAATATATCGAAAAAACTGTTATTTTCATTGTCAGGGGGCAAAAGTTCATCGATTTATGATACAGGAACATGAGGTTATAAAAATGTCATAACCCTAATATATATATTTTTTATATTTATTTCCCGGTTTAAAAGTAGGTCTAAGGTGGAGTGTAAAGCTTGATCTTCACCAGAATGAACAATTCGGGAGGAAAGCAAAGGTGAGCCTGTATATGTACAATTCCGGGAAAAAGTTCATCTAAAATTTCGTGTAAATATCTTTCCACGGTTGATAGGGGTACCCAGAGCAGCCTAACAGGAATCTCTCTCTCATATATATATATATATATATATATATATTTCCCCGTTTAAAAGTAAGTCTAAGGTGGAGTGTAAAGATTGACATTCGCCAGTATGAAGAATTTGGGCGGAAAGCAAAGGCGGGCCTATATATGTACAATTCTGGAAAAAAGTTAATCTAAAAATTCGTGTAAGCATCTTTGTCAACCTGCATTAATTAACTCTATCCTGCTGACTTAGGTTTAATATTACGGTCTTTTTCATTTGTAACAATTAAAACAGGACAAATGGTGCACGTAGCATTAAAATGTGCAGCACAAATGATTAAATCGAAAGGGAATATGATAAAGGATGGAAATGAAGAAAGGTGAAAGCGATATAAACAAGCGCCTTCCTAAACATCTCCTAATTAAACGACGTAACTAGCTGAACAATAGAAGGACATATATATATATATATATATATATATATATATATATATATATATAAAACATCGTTCTGAAAATTGTGGAGTTTGGCGGAAGCGAAAGATAATATCGATTTAAAATTCCAATAACTAAACTTCTTTCCGCAGGAGTTTATTTCGAGATCATAAAGATTAAAACGTTATAAACACTTCCATTTTGAACTTTCCTATATATATATATATATATATATATATATATATATATAATTCTTTATTGCCGCTTCTCTGGTTTCCAAGATTCGAGATAAGGTACGCACTATTAAATTATACGACCCAGCGTCGGGTCGGTCTTATTTCCATTCGCTCGAGATCGTAAACTTTGGTGTTTATTGAAACACTACATCACACGTCTTTATTTTTTTAAATTTATTTATTGTACCGAAAGCAAAGGTACATATGTATAAATCTCTCTCTCTCTCTCTCTCTCTCTCTCTCCTCTCTCTCTCTCTCTCGCTATATATATTAATGAGCGAGCTGCTTTCATGGATAATTAAATATCTTCCACTTTTATGTTTCATTGCACCATAAAACGTAGTTTAGCGTTTCTCTCAAACATACGCGAATTGTGCCGAATATATCTTCCAATATCAGGAAAACCCTTCCTTTCCCGACAAACGAGAATGTACAGGCGAGCATCATGCACCATAAAACGTTTCACATTCCGACCTCAACTCTCTCTCTCTCTCTCTCTCTCTCGATCGATCGAATACAAGATCAAAAAACAAAGAGTTTCTCGTCTCTCCATTAATGGTGATATCTGACACACCCCAGATTTCACGGGGCAACCAATCACAGCCCTGTGGGCGGATCCAAGGCCAGGACCTCTGTTTGGCCGCTATGCAGGCCTACGCGTCAAGCCCCGCCCAAAATTCACTGCTAGCTAATAGGAAGCTAACGATTGTGTTTTGTGGGTTGGTCACAAGCCCCCTTTATAAAAGGGAGCAGTTCATCTTAGAGCCTCAGTTCGTGTTTTTTTCGCTTAGTGCTTTTCAAATATACACTATGAGTCAGTTATCGCTCTACAATTCTCCCGAATTGATTGAAGATGAAGACTTTTATGCTCACGCAACGCTTCTAATTTGCAGAGCTATAGATCGGGGGGAACTTTTATCTACTCAGATTGTTACGGAAAATTGTGAGGAAATGCAAGAGCCGTTCAATGAAAACGCTGTTAAAATGTAAGTAACTTATAAGTGTATAACTTAGCTTTATTCTGAGTTTTCCTACAAATAAAAATTAATCCCAGGACTCTTTCTCGTTTATAACAATATAACCTAACCGTAAAAGGCTGCAATAAACGCGTTTTCAAAAATATTTTTAATTCTCTGTTTCCTTCGGGTTATTTCGGCATATATATATATATATATATATATATATATATATATATATATATATACACTGTATACATACTATATATATGGTGTGTTTTTATTTGTACATTTCTTGTACAGGTACGATTTTAGTCTCGTTTATAACAATATAACCTAACCGTAAAAGGCCGCAATAAATGCGTTTTCAAAAATATTTTAAATTCTGTTTCCTTCGGGATATTTCGGCATATATATATATATATGGTATGTTTTTATTTGCACATATCTTGTACAGGTACGATTTTAGAAATATTAAAAACTTTTAAGATTTGGCTGCGGGTTCGAGACCCGTTGCAGGCAGACGGAGCATAGCACACCCAGCTAATCTTACTTTTGAAAACTGTCAGGATATCTGCTTAAGGTTACAATTTGATGTTAGTCTAACCTAGCTTTATTCTGAATTTTTTCACAACGAAAAAATTAATCCCATTATGCTTTTAATTATTGCCTGTTCCCATCGTGATTATTTCGGCATATATATATATATATATATATATATATATGGTGGAGCTTTAATAATATTTTTCTCGATAATTCAACATCGTAGTAGGATTTTTAAATTACCAAAACTTTAAGAATTATCTGTCTTTTTATTATAATTTTTTAAATGCGTGGCATTTCTCTTATTATAGCTCTTTATTTTTACTTCACCTTATAGGACCGATGCGGAATTTGATCGTGTTGTAGCTACTTTTGATGAAAGGGGAATTAATGATATGGATGCTTCTCCGCCGGCATATATATATATATATATTGGACCTAGTTTTAGCCGTTTAAGGTGATAATGATCTGATTGTATGCTAATGATTAATTGATGCAATGACTGATTGTTTATTAATGAAAGGCTGGGTTAATAATTTATGGTATAAGTATCACCAATTGAAAATGGCTAATGGAGTAGGCCTACCATACTATTGGAAGTGACAGGAATGGCAGCGAGGGTCACCAGCTTGGATTACACCCAAGCAAATTAATATTAAGGTTATAAAAATTACTTTATTGTTTTGTATTTTATTATGAAAATAAAGACGTTATTTATTCACTGTGGTATAACAAAGAATTGACAGTAATTAATTGATAGTTTTACGTTATGCTTACGACATAGACTTAGTTAATAAGATGAAATGTTAATAGCTTAATTGTCACGTAATAAGTAATATACTCAGTGATGGTATGTAAATGGCATGCAACATAGAACATTGAATGGGTCTAGTAAATGATATAAAGAACGCACGTGCGTTTGGTACATTGAATGGAAAACATGAGACACTGATTAAGTAGGCTAGATGATTGAATGGGCCTAGTAATTACACAGAATAAATGATGCGGCCCCATAATAATGGAAGTTAATGACGTGCATTATTAGATAGGCCTAATGAAAAGTGAGGGAATATACACTGTAAATGAATTAGGCCTGCAGTAAGAGAAATTAAGTTACCACATAAACATATAAATGAACACAATAACACAATAATACGCGGAATTACGGTTTTCGGAATGACACTTGACTTGGGAAAATAGGCCTACTGCGTCATTTAACGAGAGTCAATTGGAACGTTTATTTACTCACTTTGGGAGTATAGCCTACCGTTCGGCGGTAGGCTAATGTAGGCTTCATGTGATTTACTTAGAGAAGATGTACTTATCTTTACTGGACGATGAAACCGCTGTTGAAGGAGTGTTGAAGAGGAACCTATTACCGTAGACTCGAGTTGTCGTTGTCCGTTAAGCCTCTCGAGATGATGGAGATGCTTGATGTAGGCTTCGTAAAACGTAGGCCTGAGGTGGTTACTTCTCGAGGTGCAGGATGGCCTATAAATGATCTTGCAGGCGTAGGCCTGAGGTGCTGAATATATCTCGTAAAAGATAGAGAAACTTGAAGGCTGACCTTGTAAACCTAGCCATTTCACCAGATACATTCTTCTCTTTCCTGAACCTTTGCTGCCTAAAATTTTTTCAATTTTTAACACACTTTTTCCTAAATTAAATGTTACTTTCTGCAACTCCTCGCGCTGGAAGCCTCCTGCGATTTCTTCCCCATTCAAATCTTCAACGTAATACATCATTATCTCACCTTTAGGTCTCATAGCACGAACTTTAAAAATTTCACGTGTCCATCCTTGCTCAAATCCCTTCGCGAATTTATTTCCCGAACGTGATAGCCTAACATAATCATTGATTTTGAAATGTGTAGTGTGGTGGCGGTGGTCCATCTCTTCTCACCTCTGGCAGTGTACCTTTTTCTAAAACTTCGTTAGGCGTTGTGCCAGTCGTACGATGGTGTGAACGGTTGTATGATGAAGCCAATGCACCGAGAACGTTTATATATCTGTATGTATTTTCATGTGTAAAATAGCGATGCATGTGTTCCTTTATGGTACATTGAACTCTTTCAGCTAAAACGGCCTTATGTATAGAACTGGTAGTGTAGTAACTGATATTAAACTTTGTCAGCATGTTCTGAAAAGCGCGGCCTATAAATTCTTTCCCCATATCCGTATAAAAATAGCTAGGAACTCTTTCTTCTTTTAACATCAACGTTTTGGTCGCTTTAGCAACTGTTTCAGGCGATTTATTCTTCAGGGGAATTAGCCACAGATATCTAGAGAATACATCTATTATGAATAGGATGTAGCGGTATCCGTCATTATACACTGAATATCTTTGCATGTCTGTTAAATCCGCCTGCCAAATAGTCACTCGAATCCGCGGTTGTCTTGGCCGTTTTAAACCTTTTTCTCGCCAGTTTATGAAGTGTATAAGCATCCTGCTCCCGCAAAAACCGCTCATCTTTTTTCCCTACTCCATCATTGTAAGCACCTTTGTACAGTCTATTAACGCCATCATAGGAGGCGGGGTTAGAAATGTCATAATAGCGTTTACTTAATATGTTAGCCATTTGCGTATTTTAGAGACACGTGGATAAGGTTGGCCGTTGGTTCTCTTCTTTCTTCTCTTCAGAGACGCTGCTGCTGTGGGCGATGGCCTACTCAGTTGACACACATGCGAGACTTGATCCAGGTCTTTTAACCTATTCAGATTACCTATCAATGTTTTGGGTACATTTATTTGTTGTAGTCTTGCTTAAATATGCTTCCAACCTGTTGGCGAGGGTCTGTCCCACTTTCTCACCAGATCATGAACTATATCAACGACACTGGATCCTTGTACTCTTGTTCCTTCAAGAATAACCTCGCCTGTATCGGCCCACTGTATGATGGGGTCCTCACTCAATAGATTATAAAGACTTAAGCCTTTATTCCTCAATGTATGTGGGAGGCTGTTTTTTAGCACATGCTGGATGTGCTGTGTTCCGTTGTTCTTTTGTTGTTCGTCTCTAACGTCGGGGCCAGGTCCTGTTTCGCCATGCTCAGCACTACTCGCGCTGTGCCTAATAACCACGGGGAGCTCTGTCGGATTCTTATAATCTTCGTACTCATGAAGAAATTTCTGCAAAGCCTCTTCGTACAAAATCCTTTTCTCATCAGGTGACTTTTCACTCTTTAATAGGGTTAGCAACTCGCGTTCCATTCTTTTAAACCTGCTTTTACGGGGTTCTAGAGCCGTGTCTGGAATCTTTGAACTTTGCAATGAAGCATACACCTCGTGCGGAATCACAACCACCTTCTTCATTATATTAATCTAGTAAGTAAAGGACCCAAAACTGAAAATAAGATGGGTAGGAATGATCCTCCTCTTTGTACAATAATTCGCTTTTTCTTACCCAGAGTGTGACTTTTATGAGCGAGTGCTCGTATTATGTTCTTGTAACGACGTAGGTGAGCCTTCTGAGAGGGTTTCATTGGCACATTACATTTTATAACATAAAGACAGATTTCACAGATGCACTTTAAAAAGTCAGAGTCGATATTTTTAACAAACATCTGTTGCAGTGCCCGGGGCAATCGTTGGTAGATTTTTATTAATTCACAATATTTCTTCAGCCTATTTGTCATTGTGGAATATACACCGTTTCAGGTTCGCTTGGGAATATATTCGTTCTTAGAAGCACCCTAAACGTGTTTCGCGGGTGAAGGTCACAAAGCAAATATTCATAACGCTGGTTTGTGGCCTCTTTATAAACCTCCAAATACTCCTTACGCTGATTCGGGAACATTTGATTGGCAAATACCACCAAGTTGTGACACATCTCTACGTTGTGCGAATAAGACTAGATATTGTGTATTTAACGACACATCACGCATGTATCTGTTTTTGTAAAATTGACCCATGTATTTAGTACAGTAAACATACGGGCCAAGACTACTGCTATAAAGCCGCAACCACGATCGGCGTTTATATGCCGTCTATAAATAGCCTGAGAATTGAAGTTAAGAGTATAAGGTGTGGCACTATGACCCACCATCTCAACATAAGTGGGAGAACACTGCAAATGTCTCAGCAAACGTTTTATCCATTTCCAACATGAGATTGTCAATTACAGTAACTGTATGGTCATTACCTTTAAACGGATTAACGTCATAGACCCCCTTGTGGAACAAAATTTCATCTTGGTACTCGTTGAACACTGACTGATACGTCGAATATCACCATATTACTTTATGCAAAAATTTTGAGAACATCTCCCCCTTATCTTCAATGATTTTAAGCATAAATGCAGTTTTTCCACATCCTGTATGGCCAGATATAATACATGTGGAGGAGCTTGTGAACCTGAATTTTTCTACAGATTCCATCTCTAACACGTCACACACCTAAGTTATTAATTTACAAAATATTAAAAATTTTGAGTGCTGCTCCTTATATTTTGTTTTCTTCTTCCACAGAACCGTGAATGACGACGATGTACAGCACCCCATCATCGATATCACAGACGAACCCGTTGACCGTGCAGTTGTGATCACAGAATCCATCCCCGCTGACGAATCCTCACCAGCGATACCTGTAGCACGCGTCAGTTCAAAACGGAGGCATGATGAAGAGCCCACCACGTCAGGTATAAAGCGCTCCAGGATTGAGCCGGTTGTTAGACCACCAGTAATAGAGCTCCAACCTTCTACGTCTTACGACACAACCCCCACAATAGTGCCTTCTTCAAATATACCCCCTTATTCAATTCCGGGTCCATCCTCCACAGCAGCTTCTCGTTCTGTTGAGGATGGCATAACATTCGAGTTGGTGCGCACCGCTACCCCGACCCCGGCCTTGACTAGAAATCGGTATATATTCAGGGTTGATCCTAGATCTAGATCCATGTATAGTAATGGTGTTGAACACGGACTACGGCGCATAGTTGAGCTTATTGTAGAGTTTGCCCTTCAGAACCGCGACGAACGTGAAGGCAGGATGAGGCTGTCCTTCGGGTTCGGGTCAGATGACGGAGAAGTAGATGATTTTTGAGTAATAATACCTTTCAGACGCTTGGCAGCTGAAGATATAGAGTATATACTAACCCATATAATGCAGCCCTCTCAAAGTAGTATAGCCTTCAATATGGACAACTTCACGGTAAATACTGACCGTGTATTCCGTGTTGTGGGTCATAGTGCCACACCTTATACTCTTAACTTCAATTCTCAGGCTATTTATAGACGGCATATAAACGCCGATCGTGGTTGCGGCTTTATAGCAGTAGTCTTGGCCCGTATGTTTACTGTACTAAATACATGGATCAAAAACATTTGGTTGCCTACGGTAGTGGAGCGTGCCCGCAAACTAGCTGTAGACTGTAAACTGGAATTTGACTGTAATATGGGTCATAAAGAGCTGAGAAGGGTAGAACAGGAAATGAATGCTCGTATAGTTGTATTTGGAATGGATGATCGTCGTAGGACTGTGTATGTTTTTAAAAGCAGTGTGAGAGATCGTACAAGACCCCTACTTGTTTTAGGGCTGTCAGGAACAACATATCTACCCATCCGTAATATAAGGGACCTTTACACGAGTTATGATAAAAGTCGAAAATATGGACGACATCATGATTTGTGTAAGGGATGTATCGAGTTTGCGGATGATATAGTCACATAGTGAAACGCTGTAAAGAATGCACATGGTATGTGAGCAGTGTAAAAGCTCCAAATGTGAAAGCCGTGTAGTTTAAATTGAGAAGAGGGATTGTGATGTGTGTAGACGCACATTTTTCAATAATAACTGTTTTGAGCTTCATAAATCAATTGGCTCGTGCAGGAAAATGTGAATCTGTGAATGTGGTATGTTTCATATGATGGATAATTGGGGAAAGTTTGAGCACAAATGTGATGAAATTCACTGTTCTACATGCCATGAGAAATATAAGGCGGTTGGAGTAAAGCATGTATGTTATATGAAAGACGCCAAGCCTAAAAACAGACCTTGTATAACTGTGTACTACGATATAGAAACATATACGAATGCTGAAACCAAAGAGGTTATTCCACATTTACTTCTAAGCCAGACTATCTTTGATGAGCGTATGGAGAGCGAGTGTGATGAATGTCACAAATGTGGTAAACGGACAAACGTTTTTAAAACGAATGCCCACGATATCCCTGTGAAACTCTGTGTGTCGTATATTGTCAAGTTAGCGAACAAGTTCAAAAAAATGACTGTGTATATTCTCTCCCATAACGGGGCAAAATTTGACAGTTTCTTTATAAGGCGTTGCTTGAGCACGAGTCATCTGAGATATTTACAGGTGATTCCTTGAAAAGAGAGAACAAATTAATACAGCTGCAAATAAGAGGTAATGTACAGTTTAAAGACACTCTATTATTCACACCTTGTAAATTAGCAAAGCTACCCAAGGTGATGCGCGTAGCCGCTGAAGTTTCAAAAGGATATCTCCCTTACACATTCCTCACATACGAAACTTTAAATTACGTAGGACTACCTCAACCCAAACATTACTTTAACTATGAATGTATGAGTACAGATGAACGTGAAGATTTTGAATGTAATCCTTATAATATAGCTGATGAATGTGAGCGTTGTTGCGTGAATGATGCGCGCGTGCTTAGAGTATGTTTCCAGGCCTTTAGAAGAATGTACATAGATCGTTTCAAATGCGATTCGTTGCAAGTCGCAACCACCAACGCCTCATTATGTTTTACGGTGTTCAAGGACAACTTCATGCATAAAGACACCTCTATCTTTAAGAAAGGGGATCACGAAAGTCCAGGGAACTATCGTCCCATTAGTCTCACTTCAGTTGTAGGTAAATTATTAGAAGGGATAATAGCTGATAGGATCGTTGACCATTTGGATTCCTACAAGCTGCTTGGGGACTCCCAACATGTGTTTAGACGGCATAGGTCGTGTCTCACCAACTTGCTCTAGTTTTTCCACTTCATGTTGAGTGAGTATGATAAGAGTAGGGCGTTTGATATACTTTATCTCGACTTTCAGAAAGCCTTTGATAAGGTACCTCACCGCCGGCTAATGGCGAAAGTGCGAGCGCTGGGTATCGGTGGGGAAATAGGTAGGTGGATTGAAAACTGGCTGAGGAATAGGCGGCAGAGGGTTGTAATTAAAGGGGCTAGTTCTGGTTGGGCCTCGGTCACTAGTGGGGTTCCTCAGGGTTCCGTTTTTGGGCCACTGTTGTTTATCCTTTACATAAATGATATCGACGGTGGCATCGTCAGTCGGATCGCCAAATTCGCTGATGACACCAAGCTTGGGGCCAATGTTGGGAAGCCGGAGGCGATCGAGCAACTGCGTGCGGACCTAGGTAGGATAGGAGAGTGGTCCGAAAAATGGCAAATGCCGTTTAACTTGGGTAAATGCAAAGTGATGCACATTGGCTACGCCAATCCCAAATCGGACTACTCGATGTTAGGGAGTAATATCGAGGCGACTGATTTGGAAAAGGACTTTTGTGTGCTAATTAGCAGCGACCTTAAGTTTAAAAAACAGTGCGTAGAGGTGGAAAAGAAAGCCCAGAAGCTGTTGGGTTATATCAGGAGGCAATTTCAGTTTCGGAACAAGGAGATTGTGCTCTCTATGTACAATTCCTTGGTTCGGCCGCACCTGGAGTATGCAGTGCAGTTCTGGTCGCCCACCCCCAGGAATGATATTGAGAGGCTGGAGCGAGTGCAGGCGAGGGCCACAAAATTAATCCCTTCCGTTAGGCATATTGGCTACAATGGACGCTTACGCGGCCTCAACTTGTTTTCGCTGGAAACTCGGAGGCTGCGCGGTCAACTCATCGAGGTTTTCAAGCTCTTACGCGGGTTCAACGATGTCGATTTTAGAAGCATGTTTAGTTTAAATGATAACCCAACTCGCAACAATGGTTGGAAGTTGTGAACAGTTCCTCTGTGGATCATTTCAAGAAAAGGTTAGACCAAATCTTGCACACTATTTAAGGGTGTAGAAAATTTTCCCTGGCACTGTTGCCATTAGTACCTCCTCGGTATGGACCGCAAGGCCTTTTGAGGTACTTCTTTTCCTTGTAACTCCTTGTAACTCTCTCTCTCTCCGATTCTGGAAGAATCTATGGAGTGAGTATGATGTATTTGACACGCCCCAGAATTCACGGATCGGCCAATTACAGCACAGTGGGCAGCGTATGAGATCGGCCCAGGACCTTTGGTTGGCGGTTGGTCGTGTTACACGTCATGCCTCACCCAAATTTCAACGACAGCCAATAGGAAACTCGCGATTCGGGTATTTTGGGTGTTTACAATTAGGCTCCGTCTATAAAATGGAGCATTTTCATATAGAATCCACAACAGCCGCATTTATCAAAGAGTGAGCACAGATATCGCCATGAGCCAATCACAGCAGCTTTACCTCCCCCCGGAATTGTTTGAAGGTTGAGATTTCTATGCAGGGGCTACGCTCCACCTTTTCGGAGAAACTGATCGGGACACCATACTTTCAACGCAAACTATTGCAGAAATTTGTGATGGGGAGAGAGAATTTACAGTTGATGACGATATTTAAATGTAAGTAATTATTTTATTTGTGATTCGGGCTATATATATCGTTTCATTCAGTGCCAGTGTTAATTTATAAAAATTCGTAATAAAACGAAGTGAAAGGATATCTGCCCACTGGTCAGGGGTTAGTATGCCATTATTATTCGGGATTTCAACTTGGTTTTAAACAAATTTACATTCACAATATTTTTTATATCGGCATGCAAGTTATTCCATAGTTTCAATCCAATAAAAATGGGTAGTTTTTGAGATGAAGACAATCTAAATTGAGGTATAACAAGCTTTGATCTATTTCTGGTCTGATGCGAGTGGATTTCTTGATGAGTTACAAAATATCTATTTACCCATCGCAAATTAATGATTTTGTTCTTATACTTGTAAATAAAAATAAAATGTGCCAGTTTGGTTATATCGTTGAGCTTTAGTAGGTTTAGCTCTTTAAATAATGCACTAGCGTGATAAAGGAAATCAGCATCAGATAATAACCTTATTGCTCGTTTTTGGATGACAAAGATGCCATTTAATGCGTTGTTAGCGGAGTTTCCCCAAACAAGGGTGCAGTATGTTATATAAGGAGGAACAAGAGTATGATAGAGTCAATAAAACTTGTTTAGGGACTACATTTCTAAGTTTAAACATTATAGCAACGCTCCTTGAAATCTTTTTCGCGATATAATTTACATGAACACTCCATTGCAAATCCTTATCTAATATTACACCAAGAAATTTTGTTACAGTACACTCTTTTATGGCGATTTCAATAACATTAAGTTCATCAAGATATACATTTCTTTTATTAGTAAAATCATGAAATTTGTTTTACTGGTATTTAGGAAGTTTATTGGTGGTCAACCATTTCATTACACTGATGAATTCTGAATGAAATATATTCTTAGCTGTATTAACATCTTTGCAAGAAAAAGAGACAGTTGTATCATCTGCAAACATTATGAAGTTCAGTATATCAGATGAACGTGGAAGGTCATTTATATATAATAAAACAGTGGACCCAGAACTGAGCCCTGTGGCACACCATGTGTGACAAGCGCTTTAGTTGAGCAAACCTTATTTACTGATACAAAATGATATCTATTGGACAAATCGCTTTTAAACCAATCACTGATTGCTCCTCTAAAGCCATAACAATATAAGTTATTAAGTAGAATATTATGGTCTATTACATCAAACGCCTTACTCAAATCCATAAATATTGATATCATTATTTCTTTGTTCTCCTTAGCTATATTTATATTTTCCATAAGATTTAAAATAGCCATTTCCGTTGTTTTATTATTACGGAAGCCATATTGATTTGGAGATAATAAATTGTAGGATTCTAAATATCGCTGCATTCTATTTTTTATAATTTTTTCAAAAACTTTGCTGAACACAGATAATGAATACACCGGCCTGTAATTTGTTGCTAGTGTAGGATCACCCTCTTCAAAAAGGGATGTTATACAACCAGTTTTTAGCACTGATGGGAATATTCCTTTGGAAATACTTTGATTGATAATTTTTGCCGTAGTTACAGATATCTTATCTTTAACAAGTTTCAGTATAGGTACAGGAATGTTATGAATGTTATTTTTTGTATTTTTTAATTTACCAATAATATTCTGGACCTCAGTAGAGGTAGCAGGAACAAACGAAAATGAATTTAGTGGGCTGGGTAGCATATATTCTGGAGGTGAGTGATCATTATTAATTGTGAGCAAAGCTTATCCGCAATTGAAGTAAATTGTGAATTTAAAGAGTCTGCAATAGCAGTATCATCAGTAATTTCTTTATTATCAACATTTAATTTCTCTCTTGAATTTTTCTTAATTTGTTTTCCGAGAAGATTGTTTATGGGTGTCCAAGTGTTTTTCATGTCTCTTTTATGTTTGTAAAATTGATTGTTATAATAGTTATATTTTGTATTTTGGTTATTTAGTTAATTTGTTTCTGTATTGGAAACAGATGACCAGTACCGTGAAGAAATAAGGGCCATCAAGCGTTCATTGGCGTTGGATCCTCTCAAATGCGGGATAGCTTGTTCGGCGGGCGTACAGATCCATTGAAGCTATACTTTCCACCTACGGAGGGCGGGAAACTCAATTACTCCGACTTCTGTTCTTTATACCCCTATGTGATGAGGAACAATCCGTACCCCGTAGGTGCACCTGAAAAACTGACGTGCTTCCCCCTCGCGATTTATGGATGCCGATCTTACCAGTCGTTATAGATCACAAGCTCAGGTTTCCCCTGTGCGTTAAATGCGCAGAGAACAATGGGGATTGTAATCATACAACCAATCAGCGTAAGATCAGAGGTGTATATACATGCCCTGAGCTGGACCTAGTCGCTCGCCATGGATGCAGAATATTGAAGATATATGAGGTGTGGAGGTTTCAGAAGCTTCCCAACCTTTTCACGCCATATATAAACGTTCTTTTGAAGGATAAGGTAGAAGCATCAGGGTATCCGCGAGGGGTTGATACCGAAGATGAAAAAAGACTTATATTCAGCGTTACCGTGCCCATGAAGGTATACAGCCTGACCGTTCGCAAATTGTTAAGAATCCTGGCAAGCGCTTTAGTTCAAAGTTGTGTCTAAACAGTCTTTGGCGAAAATTTGCGCAGAATACGGGTAAAGGGAACGTTCATTTGGCACAGTTATATTGAAATCTGGGATTATGCCAACGCTCCCGATTAAGAGGTTATGGAGATCGTTAATGTAGGTAATACTTACATAATAAAGTACAACAACACCGAACTGGCCTCAGATACCTCACGGGTTACAAACATACCTGTAGCCAGCTTCACAACAGCCTATGCCCGCATCAAGCATTGGGGACTACTGCACTCTCTTGGGCCGAGGGTGCTGTAAGCTGACACAGATAACGTAATATTCACAGCGAGGGAGGGTGAATATATGCCTGCTATTGGGGAATTCCTCAGAGAATTAACTGACGAGATCAAGGATGAGTATGGTGATGGTGCATACGCTGACTCATTTGTATCAACAGGGCCAAAAACTTATGGGGTGCGGGTGAGGGTGGGGGAGGATATGAAATATATCGGGAAGTGAAAGCTAAGGGTATCACGCTTAACCATGCGATCCGACGAGTCGTTAACTTTGACTCGTTGAAGGAGCTAGTGTGCTTGGAAGATGAGGACACCCATCCACCCCAACTGACTGTGGGGACCCACAATTTTCGGGCGCAGAAACTGGGGTGTGTGAAGGAACTTAGAGGCACGAAGGAATGCCGTGACACCTATAGGAAAAGTTACCAGGTGCCTGGTACCTATGATAACGTACCCTTTGGATACCTTAATCCTTGATTGTTCATATATATATATATATATATATATATATGTGTATTGTTAACATGTTTGTTTATTACGTATGTTTGTTTCAATTAGGGTTTCATTTTCTCCTTTGTGTGCGTGCGTGTGTACAATCCTAAGCTCCGCCCACTGTAAGATCGGTCATGTGACTCCTGCCACTACCTGAGCATATCTCTATCCCTGCGTGCTCAGTTGTACACTGCAAACCCTGGAGCTCAGACGGTATTTTCTCACGTAGACAAAAAATAGTGATGGTTACTTTTTTGATATTGCGTGTTCGACGTTTATGAAGTGGTACTCGGTAAAATCGGAAGATGTGGTGAATACTGAAAGACTGCCTACGTCCCCTTCGTTTGAGACTTTTAAGGATGCATTGAATCGCGCGAGAGAACAAGATGTTCAAATCAGGGTTGTTTGGTTTAAACCATTTTGTTTAAACCAATGGTTTAAACCATGGTTTAAACCATGGTTTAAACCATTTAAAAAAAAAAAGTATAGGAAGAAATAAAAGAATACAGGCAACCTTGCATTTATATTTTGTGCATGCATGTATTTCCATTAATCTAAACATAACCCCACTTGCATGATGGAGATCTATCAGGGAACTCTCTCAAGATGTGCTGAACAATGCATCAGTGTTCATAACTGTCATCTCATGCTGCAGTTGAAAGAATTTTTTCTGCTTTTGGACTGATACAGTCCAAATTAAGAAATAAATTAGGAGTTGATAAAGCTGTTTGTATTTCAGGGTTCGTAAATAAAACAAATCTTTTAATAAAAAACCTAAAACTTTTTTTTTTACATGGGCTAGGCCTATATGGGCTAAATAATTATTTTTTAAATATTTGGTTATATGCACATATCATAAATCCGATGTTTATTTTCTTAATTTATGGTTAGGCTATTGTTTTCTCTGCTTTTATTTTTTTAACAGTTAATTATATTAGAAACACAAAGTTTTCAATTTCCTCAATTTATATATATAGGCCTACAGGCTGTATATTAAAAACAAAAGAAAACGTTTTTTTTTTTGTTTTTCTAAAAAAAAAATGGTTTTTGTTTTTTTTACCAACCCTGGTTCAAATACTCTATTGATATTCTGGCGAGAGTATTGCCTGATTTCGCGGCACAAACGATGTAATGCACTACGTTGTAGGGCTAAACTGTATAAAAGCGTACATATACCGTGAGGTGAAAGAAACAACGCGTGCAGAAGAGAAGCAACGGATATGGATAATGAGTCTTGTTGATGAATGGTGTGACAGGCGGTATTATATGATGCTGCATCATACCGAGTACGCGTACCCTGCGGCTGAGAATGTGAACCTTGTCATCATGGACAAGCTAAAGTACGTTTACCACTACATTCATATATATCATGAAGAGGTTCGCAGTGAGGTTGTTGCTAAAGGCCTGTGTGAGTTTTTCATAGAATTTAGAGACGAGTATCGATTGCTAACAAAAACGATAAATACGGTAACATGTTTCTCTCAAATAGTGCACCGGTTTGTGAATAAAATGTGTTTAGTTCGTGAAATTCCCCCTAAGCGAAAATGTCTGGTGCGTATTCTGGAGAGTGGTAGTGATAAAACATTAAAACTGGTATTGCTTCATATATCGGAAAATTTCTCAAAACATCTACCCAGTATAATGGGATACAAGTATTCACGTTGGAACAACGCCGTTCACGTTTCATCAGCTTATGGTATGACTCGCTCCTTCCGTCGAGCCGATCCGCCCACTCGTGGCTCATAGTCATCTCAGAGCTTGAACCGACTGGACATGCACTCCTCGAATACGATGGAACTTCCTTTGAGGAGCATTCTCAATGCCGCGTACGATGTGTCCGTGACGAAGTCATTGCGCGTGTTCAGGCGTGAAACTGGCACCATTAACTATGTACTTGAAACGATGTGCAGGCAAGCAAACTCTGGTAAACGTAGTTATTTATTTAAGTGTTGAGGAGATGAATAGTCTTCATGATAGTTGAGAAGTGGGATGAGGACCGTTATAAAATACCTGCAGGTGTAGGTACAAGAAGAGAACAGATTAGTGATGCCCCCTAATATGCCGTTTTTGTACGTTGTGTATATATAGCGATCAGCCATGCATTGATATCCGACTGATGTGGAAGAATGCATCTGATAATAACTTTCTTGTCCCCACGCGAAACCGATTCATCCTCGACACAATGTTTGAGATCGTCGGATTCAGCAAGCTGAAGCCTATATTAGACGCGCGTGTTACTGATATGATTTATTTTGACACAGTTCTTGAATACGCATACACAGCTCTGCTCGACGGATTTATCGAATGTAGAAATGAACAAAGGGAGAGGTCTAGAGCTGGATGCTTATTTAAAAGGTTTAGACTCTTTTGGTACAAAGGACTTGAGCGGTACAGGGCAGAGCTCGCCTACACTGTTCACCCTGAAGAGTTGTACCTCTATATAATGAGCAGCTGTCGTTACGACTTGGAAGATTATTTCAATTGCCGCTATGCACTGTGAAGAAGAGTTCACGATTGAAAAGCTCAGGACGGTAAGAAAAAACCCTCGACTGGAAAGGAGTGTTTATAAACTTGTATTTAATAATGATGTTGTGGCTAACGATGACCTCTTTGTGCGTCTTTTGATTGTATTCTAGCGTGTTTAAAGATAACTTGCCAGCCGAATGTAAAGTTGGCACAAAAATAGTATTGAACGATATGAAGGCCATTTACATCGAGTATAGGAACCCGCACACCTTGAACGGTGAAATAGTGTTAAATCGTATTTACTGCGTAGTGCAAAGCAATAATGATGTGACTGTAGACTCGATTACGTGCGAGTTTAGTGTTTTAGTTAAGCGTAGTAGAACATAAAATATGTTGATGTATATTTATTTTCACTATATCTAATTATTTAATATAATTGTATACATATATTTTTTTTCGCGTACTAATATGTTGATGATTATACTCCATCGTTTTGTATATTATTATTTTTTATTTTCAGTATATTTAATATTTTTATTTTCAATATATTTAATTATTTAATATACCTTACCTTATCTTACAACCTTAGAAAGGTTTCGCGCATTGATCTCTCATTTCGCGAAGGTCAATCTTGTCGCCCCTCCTCTCGAGTTGGCCTGGTGAAGTAGTGAATTGTTCTGACCCAGGCGTCTAGTCTTCTTTTGAAGGTTTCTACTGCAAATCCCTTCGTGTTTCTTAGGTCTTTGGGCAACTGATTAAAGAGTTTTGGTCCTCTCACTACAAAACTATTTTCTTTCAGGGTTAAAGATGTTCCCTGTCTCGCCTTCAATTTGGGAATACGACACAGTCTACCGTTTCTACTTTCCACCGTCGTTGCTTGGGGAGTTATAGGGTTCAGAGTAAGATTAGGCACTAGTTTTTCCATTATTTTCCAAGTGTAAATAATGGTGTATCTCTCTCTTCTCCTTTCCAGTTAATAGAGGTCTAGTTCGCGTAACCTTTCCCAGTAATTTAGTTCTTTGCACCCATTCATCTTGGTTGTGAAGCTTCTCTGGATCCCTTCCAGCTGTCTAATGTCTTCTTTTTCATATGGGGATGTTAGGACCGAGCAGTATTCCAATTTGGGTATTATCAGGGCTTTCAGTAGAGGAATCATTACATTCCTATCCCTTCGTTTAAAGGTTCTCAGTATCCGCCCAGTTATTCTTTTTTCTCTGTTTACTGCTATCTTATTTTGAGTTTCAAATTTCGTATCATCAGTTATTTCAACCCCTAAATCTTTTGCTCTGGAATTTCTCTGAATTTCTTGTCCATTTGGGGTATAATATTCCATGGATTTTAGGTCTTCTCTTTTTCCGTACCGTAATAGCTGAAATTTCTCGGTGTTAAACTTCATATTGTTGTCTTCCGTCCACTTGTAGATTCTGTTTATGTCGGTTTGTAGAGATCCTGTCTTCTGGGTTTCCTATTTTTCTACTGAGCTTTGTGTCATCCGCAAAGGATGTTACTGTGCTGTCTCTGGTAACGTCCTCATCTATGTCAGTTAGCATGATTATGAAGAGCAGTGGAGCTAATACTGTTCCTTGTGGTACTGAGCTGAGGACCTCTGATTCTGATGAAGATACTCCTTGTACTGTAACGACTTGCCGCTGCTCACTAAGGAAGTTATACATCCATTTCCCTACTTTTCCTGTTATTCCCATATATTTCAGTTTATGTATTATGATTCCGTGGTCACACTTGTCGAACGCTTTAGCAAAGTCTGTGTTTCGTACATCATAGTTTTCATTACTTTCCAGTGAATCAATAATGTTGTTGTAGTGTTCCATTAGTTGTGATAGGCATGATCTGCCTGACCGAAACCCGTGTTGGTTATCATTGAATTTTTTCTGAGTTTCCAAAAAGTCATAGATTTTCTGTCTAACTATTCTTTCAAATATTTTAGTGAAATGGGATGTAAGCGATACTGGCCTATAGTTTTTGGCCTCGGATCGATCTCCTCCTTTATATATTGGGACTATGTTCGCGCTCTTCAGGATGCCCAGTATTTCTCCCGTGTCTAGTGATCGTCTCCATATCCAGTATAGGGGCTCAGCGATTGCATTCTTGCAGTTTTTGATCAGTGTGGCATTTCATTTATCCGGTCGTGCCGCTGAGTGTATTTTTAGTTTCCCTATGGCTTGTGTAATATCATCCGTCGTAAAGTCGAAATCCGTTATACTTTTCCCTTGTGGTTCTTCTTCAAAGGACGCGTTTCTATCGCATATCAATTTGTCAGTTTTTGGGATACTGAAAGATGATTCGTACTGAGCTCTTAATATTTTAGATACATCTGTTAGATCATCAGATAGAGCACTGTTCTAATTTTTTAAAGGTCCGATAGTCGCATGGTTTTTCAACTTTCTTTTTGCAAAATTATAGAAGTGCTTTGAGTTAACCTTTATCGCTTCTATAGCGTCGTCGTCTTCTTTTTCTGTATGCTTCTCGATTAGTTCCTGTATGACGACATCGATACTTTGCAGTTTATCATTTAATATTTTCCTGATGTTATTATCTTTACAATTACTTAATTTTGCAGTCACTCTTTTTTTTCTTTTTCGAAACAATGCCCTCTTTTGTCTTTCGAACCTGTTTCTCTTTCCTCTTTGTAGTATCTTTCGGACATGTTTTTCCACAATTTCTAACGTCTTCTCCTCTAACGTCATTAGCATCTCCGCTGTATTGGCCTCGAAAATGGTTTTCCAATCTATTACTTCCATGCTGGCTGTCACATCTTCCCAGTTTATAGCTTTGGAGTGAAAATAAAAAATTTCGAATTTGCTTCTTTCTGTTGTGCCTGTTCTTTCCTTTCCTGTTGCCTTTATATTAGTTTATATTTCAATAATGTTGTGGTCTGATATCATAGTTGGGGATATTTCTACATTATCAATTAGATTACTGTTGTTTGTAAATACCAAATCTAGGCAGTTGTTTTTTCGTGTGTTTTCTGTTATTTCTTGCGTTAACATAAATTCATCAGCTAGAGCAAGTAGCATTTTTACCTGCTCCTGGTCTCGTGTGCCCCCCTTGTCCTGATGTATACATATATTTTTTCCTCTCCTTTTATATTTCATGAATGGGAAATTAAAATCACCACAGAGAAACATATTTGGGGTTGGAGAGTGTAAATCTTTTACGAAGTTTCTTACCTCTGTAATGGAATCTGAAAATTTTGAGGTTGGCGTGTTTGGGGGTCTGTACACTACAATCAGTACCATATTTAATTTTTAAATTTTTACTGCTACACATTCTACATCCTATATAATTGTGTATATATATATATATTTTTTTTTCCTGTACTAATATGTTTATTATACTCCGTCGTTTTGTACATTATTATTTTTTTGTTTATATATATATATATATATATATATATATATATATATATATATATTTCTCGTTCTTATGCTATTATTATTTTTATATTTTTTTATCATATATATTCCATCATTTGTAGAGGATTGTATATTTATTTTCTATATATTTCGTGAAATTGACTCCAATAATTCGTCTAAATAAACAATGATGAAATGGTGTTTTATTTAATTCTTTTGGTTGTATATATGAACGATATTATTATTTAATTATATGTATACCAAATGGCTGGTTAGGCTTTCTAAACCAACTGACGGATTTCTAAGCCAACTGTCAAAAATATCTGAATAGCGCAATCTGGCAGATGAAAAGTTAATTAATATATACACCTGCCCTCTATGTCTTCTACGTCAACTGGCGGGTTAAGCCAACTGGCGGGAAGCCAACTGTAAAGAATATATGCTTTAATTAAATAAATAGCACAATCTGGCAACTCAACCCTAATAATGTACACCTGAACAAGCTATTTACGCCTCCTAAGAAGCCTTCGAGCCAACTGGCTGATTAGGTTCTTATAAGACAGCGGGCGCTCAGGATGAACTCTCAATATGCGTCTGGCAGGAGCCAGGTGAAAACTCCTCCATCCTTCTTAGATTAGGGCTTAGGTTAGGTTTCCCTTTGGGGGGTGAGGCCGTCCCAACTTCTCCCCCAAAGACCCTCCTCCTTTCTCTCCCTCTCTTAGGTTAGGTATACCCCTTTGGGGGGTGAGGCCGTCCCACCTTTTTCCCCAAAGAGGTTAGGTGGACTCCCCCAGCTTGCTGGAGGAGTTCCCCTTCATTGCATCTTGGGGGATAACCCCTCCCCTTGTTGCATAACCTCTTGCAACATTTCCCCCTCCCCCTTTGCAACACTGATCAACATTTGCAATTGCACTGCACTCTCTCCTTTTGAGGTCATACTACTCCTGTCCTATCCACTCCTATGCCGATGATTCCACTCTTCACTTCTTTACCCGCTTCACAAAGCGTCACTCTCAACAGTCACTCCATGATTCGCGTGGGACGGCCATGATGCACTTGACCTTTGATCTTTCTACTATCTATGATTGGGGCAGAAAAATCCTTGTGGCTTACAATGCTTCAAACACGGTTCATTCATCTGTCTACTCGTCACAATCTTCCGCACAACTATCCCCTTATCTTCAACAATACGTAACTCAATCCTTCCTCTTAACATTTTTGGCGTTTCCTTTTCTCGGTATCTTTCCTGGAAAGATCACACATACTCTTTCTAAAACAGCTTCTTAGAGGTTAAGTGTGCTGTACCGGCTCCGCAGTTTCTTCACCCCCACTCAGTTATTGTCTCTGTACAGGGGTCTTGTCCGGCCCTGTATGGAGTATGGAGTATGCTTCTCATGTATGGGGTGGCTCAGCCCACACAGCTCTACTTGACCGGATAAAATCAAAGGCTTTTCGTCTCATCAATTCTCCGCCTCTTACTGTCTTCAATCCCTCTCTCTTCGCCGCAATGTTGCCTCACTCTCTCTTTACTATCGCTATTATAACGGACACTGTTCTTCTGAACTCTCTAACTGCATGCCTCCTCTTTTAAGAAAAATAAGCAGTACCAGACTTTCAGCACATTCTCATTCCTCCTCTGTTCTACTCTCTAATGCAAGGGTTAATCGTTATTCTCAATCTTTCATCTACTCAACTGGTCAGCTCTGGAACAATATTCCTCAATCCATCTTTCCCCACGTCTATGACCTCCAAACTTTCAAATGCAGTGTGTCCAAGCATCTCGAAAACCTTGGACCTTGATTTTCTTTCTCTTCTTCCTGTATGGATTGGGCATTTTTACGGACATTTGCTCTTGGCCGCTCCTTCCTGCATGAAAAAATCTTGTGATTAGTTGCTAAAATGAGAGATATATCAAAGTGGTGGTGAAGTGTCGTGCATACCACTCAAACAGTGGAAATTTGAGGCTTTAAAATAAGGATTTTTTTTTCAGAGAACTTTTTTCCGTAACTGTTCACCCCAAAATTTAATGAGAAGAAAATATCAGATCTCATTTCAAAATAATTCATATATTTTAACAGCTTCCTGGTTTCACAATAGTACATACCATGAAACTAATCTAATGCAGTACTCGCATGTTCTTTCAACAATGCTTAGCATATGAAAATAAAAACCCACTCTAATAGACAGAGTTTATTTCCACGACAGTTTCGACGCCCACTGGCTTTTTTCATTCGTTTTTCGGTTTATAAGTTCTGTATAATAAACAATAATGTAATAACCAATGTAATAATAAATTTATAATTTCTGTAATAAATAATTATGCAATATTAAATGTAATAAAATTAATAATAAATTCAATAATTATGTAAGAAAAATATAATAGAATCTGTATGTTTAGAACAGGAAGATAGTTTTAAATTTGCGCGAATGTACTTAATGAAAATGCCCTTCCGGTGTCGGGAGAATGGGATCTAACCTAGGTGCGAATTTCTTAACGGTCGGTCCCTGGACTGTTTTTCCCTCTTGTTTTGGTTCATTCGTGTTTCTGTATCCACCCGAGGAGGATGCCAGTGGGCGTCGAAACTGTCGTGGAAATAAACTCTGTCTATTAGAGTGGGTTTTTATTTTCATATTTTGACCTTCAAGTAGAAAAAAGTGAAGTTTTTTGCAATGCTTAGCATTTACAACGTACAAGTTATATATGTAGATACTGTATAATATTATAGAAGCTGAATTAAAATAAGCACAAGTTTTTTTATGCAGGAAGGAGGGGCCAAGGGCGAATGCTCGCAACTACCCCCCACCCCCACCTGCATTTCAAAGATTGGAGGTCATAGATAGGGAAGGATGGATTGAAGAAAAATGTTCCAAAGTTGACTGGTTGAGTAGATGAAAGATTGAAAATACCAATTAACGCTTGCGTTAGAAAGTTGGACAGATCAATCAAGTTACTTTAGCCTCCACATTAAAATAAAAATACGGTTGCTGTAGTTCTCTATACGCCCCTAATAGTTATTTTAGTGAAAGGTTAATTAGTGCATTTCTGAAAAAACAAGATGAAACCAGTTTCGTTCAAGAATTACACATGAAAGGATTTTTTTGTTTTTTTTTTGTTTCCAAGATTGTGTAGTGGTAAGCTGACGTGCTCGGAACGTGGATCGCGAGAGGTGGGGAGGAAACCATCTCTGTGCTGCACATTTTATTTTAGTCTCCTTATTTATAATCAATCTACGGTTATTGTAGTTCTCTATAATAACAGTATATAATGTTAATACTGCATGATACTCGTACTGCAGATGTACATTTCTTTAATGTATTTCTTTCGCTTACCTCTATCGGATTAATCCTATTTTGATCAAGGTATCCTTAGATAAATTTTACTCAGACTCTTTATTTCGAACCAAAACAATTTACCCCCATATTGATTATTATTAACCCTTGTTTTTGTTCAGCAATAAAAGATGCAAATGGAGTGTTGTGCTTATTTCTTCGTCATCATTTTATTGCATGTATCATAAAACCAGGCAAAGAGGTGGAGTTTATCTTGAAGAAAAAATCAGACAATTCCCCGTCGAAAAACCTTAATTGCGAGATTCCAGACCACTCTTTTATTAGTTTTAATTCTCGGGTTAAAATTTTTAAAACTTGCTACTTCATTCTACTTTCTTAATCCAAAGTTCTTTAACTTTATCAATTCAACATTTTTATTCATATTTAACTGCCGAAAGTTGATCTTGTAGATAATTTTTTTATTTTTCTTAAAGAACTTCCCTTATATATATATATATATATATATATATATATATACGCACACATACATATACACACACCTCGTTAACATCGTTAGGGTTCCGTGCGTCGGTCTTTCTTCACACGAAAGTCAAGCTGGTGGCCCCCGCCTCTAGGTCTGGCTTGGTGAAGGAACGAGTTGCTTTCTTCCGCTCTCCACCGTACATAGCCAGGTACAACCGGCTCATCTGGTACCATCCTGAGCCAGGTATATAGTCTTCTCTTGAAGACTTCAACTTTGACCCCTGTAACGTTTCTGAGGTCCTTTGGAAGCTGGTTGAAAATTCTCGGCCCCCTGACAACCAAGCTATTTTCCTTCAGAGTTGAGGAGGTCCCTTGTCGGGCCTTTAATTTGGGAACACTACACATTCTGCCTTTCCTATTTTCCAGCGTTTTTGGATGGTAATTGGGTTTAGTACCAGTTTTTCGATAATTTTCCATATGTAGATTATGGTATACCTCTCTTTTAACTTCCATGGAGTACATGTTGAAAATTCTCGGCCCCCTGACAACCAAGCTATTTTCCTTCAGAGTTGAGGAGGTCCCTTGTCGGGCCTTTAATTTGGGAACACTACACATTCTGCCTTTCCTATTTTCCAGCGTTTTTGGATGGTAATTGGGTTTAGTACCAGTTTTTCGATAATTTTCCATATGTAGATTATGGTATACCTCTCTTTTAACTTCCATGGAGTACAGATTTAGTTTACGTAGTCTTTCCCAATAGTTGAGTTCTTTGCAGCCATCAATCTTGGCTGTGAAATGTCTCTGCGTTTCTTCTAGTTTATTAATTTCTTCCTTTTTAGATGGGGACGTCAAAACTAAGCAGTATTCAAGTTTTGGTATGATCAGTGTTCTCAGCAGGGGAATCATTACTGTCTTCTCCCTCCTTTTGAACGTTCTTAGTACCTGTCCTGAGACTTTTTTTGCTTTTTTTATCGCTATCTGAATTTGTGCTTCGAATTTCGCATCATCGGTCATTATTACACCCAGATCGATCGCTTTCGTGTTTCTCTGAATGTCCTGTCTATCTGGCGCATAATACGTATGCAGTCTGTTTAAGTTCCTCATTTCTACCATATCTCAAGAGCTGAAATTTCTCGGTGTTAAATGTTACAGTGTTGTTTCTGACCATTTTGTTCGTGTCCCCTCCACATTATTTGCATCGCTGATTTTTCTGCTAATCTTTGTATCGTCCGCAAAGGATGTTACCATACTGCTGCTGTTTACTCCACTGTCTATGTCTGTTGGCATAATAATGAACAGGAGTGGGGCCAGCACTGTACCTTGTGATACCGAGCTGCGTACTTCGGATTTTGATGATGATACACCTTGAATTTTGACCACCTGTAGTCGTTTTCTGAGGAAGTTATATATATATATATATATATATATATATATATATATATATATGGTTGTAACAAATTCTGCTGGATTAGAAGACTGATGATAGATAATAGAATAACCTCAAGATAATGTGAAATAGTTTTAGAAATGTTGCAAAATACACGCGGCGACAGGTTCGCACAGGTTTTATCACGATACAGAATGATACAGAATGACTTAGGCTAGTATAGGCTTAGGCTAGTGTAGGATTAGGCTAATGAATATTTTCTCTAGTGTTTTTCATACAGTTACAACGCCACCCCTACAATATTACAGTAATTGAAAAAACATGGAGCCCACGAAAGAGCATATTCGACATGTGATGCTGTATCAGTTCCATAAAGGATCTAACCTCGTGAATCCGCAAGGAACATTCAAAGAGTTTATGGAAATGATGTTGTGAGCGAATGGATGTGCAGGAGATGGTTTGAGAAGTTCAGAAATGGAGACTTCAGTCTGAAAGATTAATTATCAACGAACAGGACGACCAAATGAGTTAGATGAAGAGATGCTGAAAGCAACAGTGGAGGAAAACCCAACGGTAACTGTAAGAGAACTTGGCCTGCAACTCGGCGTTAGCCATATGACCATTCATCGTCATTTGAAGCTGTTATGAAAAGTAGTGAAGGTTGGAAAATGGGTTCCGCATGACTTGTCACAAGCGAATCTTCAACATCGAATCGATATTTGCAGATCACTGCATTCTCGGCAACTGCAGGCACCGTTTTTGAATCGGATCGTCACTGGGGATGAAAAATGGGTCCTCTATAATAATATTAAGCGTCGACATCAGTGGTTTAGCCGTGAAACGAAGCCTGAACCTCAGCCAAGGAATTGACCCCATCCAAAGAAAATTTTGCTATGTGTTTGGTGGGCTACGCAAGGAATTATTAATTTTGAGCTTCTGCTAGATAACCAAACAATCACAGCTGAAGTATACTGCCAACAGCTCCAACGACTGAAGATGGCATTACAAGAAAAACGTCCTACATTAATTAATCGCAGAGGTGTTCTATTCTACCAGGATAACGCGCGCCCTCACACTGCTCGAATCACCACTGCCCAATTGGAGGCATTTGGTTGGGAAAAAATGCCTCATCCACCTTATTCTCCGGACATCGCACCTTCAGACTACCATTTATTCAGAATTCTGCAACACCACCTAGATGGACAAAAGTTGCAACCCAGGGAAGGTATCGAAAACGAAGTGATCGCTTTCTTAACTCGAAACCAAGGGATTTCTTCGAACGTGGCATAAAAACTTTTCTACAGGTGGGAGATTATGGAAAAGAAGGGAATTTTATATTGATGATTAATTTGTCATTATGTCATTTAATTTTTGTTGTAAATAAACTAAAAATTCGAGCAAACTTGTCCTTATAAGTCCTTTAATTTTTGTTCTGAATGAACTAAAACTTCGAGCAGAATATATGTTACAACCTTATATATATGCTCATTAGAAAAACCAATTACACATACATGCCCACATTATTTCTCATGTATTTTAATCGCGTATGTTAATGCATATAGTTGTGAAAAAGAAACTGGCACTAGAGCAAAAGATACTTTGGAGAAACTGTTATGAGAAATTCGTTGCTTTTATTAGTCTTGCACAGAGATAACTTCAAATATATATTATTTTGAAGTAATTTCCTTTTGCTTTTTGTTTTAGCGCATACCCGAGACAAAAATTAGGAATGCACTGCTCAACTAAACCTCGAACATCTCTTACACTAAATGAATACATAAGTGAAAGTAAATATATTTTACAAAAGAACAGTCTATCACGAATCACAGTACAAGTCTCGATGCTTCACGTATCATCATTTAGCTGTACACAGAGTTAAGGACAAGTGAAATCCTTAAATACTAGTTTCTCCTTTGATACTTGCTATAATAGTAATAATAATAATAATAATAGCAGCAAATATGTCGTTGTATCATATAACAAACACTTGGAGAATGCTGAAAAATTTCTCAGAAATACTAATTATAAAATAGCTTCTGGTTCCCACAGACAGTTAGGAGCCAAATAATAATAAAAAATATAGCTGATATGAATGATAAATCTGAAGCAGTTCACAGAATCCATTGTAAGGACTGGAAAAAAATATATCAAACTGTTCAGACAAACAGGCAGAAGTTTGGATAAACAACTGAAAGAGCACAAGAAAGATGTTAAGTTTGCTAATGAATCCACTGCAACTTAAACGCGCTCAATTTGTCTTTTGTATCGGCAACGACTGTCACGGTACACCAAACACTATCCAAGCCAGCACCTTCGTGCCTGACGCCTTGCTCGGGGATGACGCGGTTGTCCTCCCTGGTGAACACCCCCGCAAAGTACTCATTCAGCACATTAGCGATGTCCGCAGCGCGCCCTGGGGTCATTTAACGGGCCTATCATGCTTCTAATGGGCTTTCTACTATTAACATAACTGAAGAACTCCTTAGGGTTCCCCTTGCAGAGGCTTGCCACCCGGAGTTCTTCTTTACGTTTAGCTAGCCTAACCTTCGCCTTCACTTCCCTGCACAGGTGGACATACGCCTCAGTGTTCTCATGGGGACGATTGGCCTTCGCCCTCCTATACGCAGCTTTCCTATTTCGGATAGCCGAAGCGATGTCACGACTGAACCACTTAGGCTGCGTTGAAGCAGCTGTGACCAGTTTTGAGGGTATGTCAGCAGACTGCAGCACCATAAACTCGTCCCAGAATGCACTCCACACTCTCTCAACATTGCCGCCGACCTCTAACCCCATCTCACATACGCTATCCCGGAGGCCAACAAAGTCCGCCCGCCGTAGATTGAGCTTACTGCCTCTCGAGTTACTACGCTTCACCCGAGGGACGCACACACGGAACCTAATCAGACCGTGATCACTCCCGCCCAACGATTCGTCAACGGTGAGGCCAGTGACGAGGTTGTCGTCGGTCGTGAATACTAAGTCTAGAACGCTTTCGCCTCGTGTAGGCTCATTGACCCACTGAGTGAGGAAGTTCTCATCAGCAAAGTCAACTAGGCTCCTCCCTTCGGCATCAGCAGTCCTGTCTTCCACTTTATGCCGCGATAGTTAAAATCCCCTAAAACTACACACACACCCTATCCCCTAGCAGGCTACGGAGTTCGATGTACAGAGCTGTATCCTCCTTAAGGAGGAGATGCGGAGGTCTGTACACCAAGATTAACCTATAGTTCGTCCCTCCCACGTTCAGATCGACGCCAAGCAGCTCCCGTTCCGGTCGGAACTGGCAGTCAACCGGACTCAACGTGTCCCTCACGTACAGTGCCGGGTTAACCCCAATGCTTAAAGGCTGAAAGCCTTGGCCTACGAAAAAGTGTGGCCTAGGAAAATTTTTTTTTTTTTCAATAACACTAACAGATTTTCTGGCAGTTGTCATCTGACCTTGAAGTAGAGGTGTTTGTTTAGTTGTTTTCTTCTTTATTTGTGTAGACTGTAGAGTAGACCTAGGGAGTGATATAGAGCTAGATCTCGGTGATGAAGTCATTGCTTTCTCCAAATACAGTATTTCTGAGGTGTCCCTCAAATCGGCAGAGCAGATGCTACAATTTCTTTGGCAGCACATGGTGACCGCGACTTTCCCAAACCTCTACATAGCTCTACGTATTTATTTATGCTTGTTGGGTACTAATTCCGAAGGAGAGAGATCATTTTCGACTCTACAGAGAGTCAAGAATTGTTATTGATCAACCCTGGGACAATCTCGCTTATCTGCACTAGCACTCATCTCGATTGAAATTGATTTGGCTCGCAGTTCGGATTTTTCAGAGATTATTAAGATGTTCTTCCAAACGAAAGCCAGAAAGATAAGGTTACTTACAGTAGGTTAAACCGTTAGATGTTTTCAATATCTGGCTTTTTGCTCGGTTTACTGTGTGCAATTTACTTTACGTTTGTTTGCTTTACTTTACGTTTGTTTGCTTTACAATTTACTTCACTGTGTGCAATATATATATATATATATATATATAATTAGTGGTGGACCGGATATCCGCGTCCGCATCCGCATCATTTTTAACATAAGCATCCGCATCCGCACTTCTGACTGCAGATGTTATGCGAATATTACCTCTAATAAATTATGCAATTTACAATTAAATTAGCTTATAAAGTAGCTTATAAGGCCCAGTCATACACATTTCATGTAAAGTATTAATTAATTATTAATGAACAACCAAATATATAACCCTCAAAATATAAATACCTGGTAACACAGAAAATTGAATGAAACTTGTTTCATTGAATTTTCTGTGGCTGAAACTCTTGAGAAAGTTATTATTTTTATCATAATGAAAACATAATGAAAACGAAATTTTAAAAATTATGTCATATTCATAATTCTATTGATAGATTAACTAAACATCCGCATCTGTATCCGCAGATATCGAAATTAAAAACCCGCATCCGCATATGTTGAAAAACTGACATCCGGTCCACCACTAAATTATATATATATATATATATATTACTTGGGGAAATATATTTTTTTTTATGTAGGCTTATCGTATTTAATCTCTTAAAATTATTTATATTATACTCAATTACAAATGAAAAATATGTAATCTCATTTAATAAAGCATCTATATTTGTCGAGTACTTTTTCTAATACCGATATATTGGAAAGATTTGTTAAAGTCCACGCAGTCCAGCCTTGGCCTACGAAACCCTTAATCCGGCCTTGCTCACGTATATTAGTACCTCTCCCCCCTCCCCACGGGTGCGGTCCTTGTGAAACATTCTATACCCGGGAATCTCGAATTCCCCAACGTAGTCCCTACGATCAGTATGAATCCAGGACTCGGTGATAGCAACGATATCCTGGTATTCTGATGCTAAGAGAGCCCGTAGCTCGCAGAACTTATTCCTCATCGACCTAGCATTAAAAAGCACTGCACGGAGGGATCCTTCCTTATTCGGACAGTCCCCTAGCATGACCAGTTTCCCGAACAGTCAGGGCTGTTGGGAGTTGAAGAGGCCCTCACCAACGAGGGGTCATCTTCAGCAGGAGCCTGAGCCCCCTTCAACGGGAAAGGAGGGTCACCCACCTGTACATGGACGCACCCTTCAGTTGAAGGTACGTCCGCCACCGGCTCAACATCATCTCTCCCCAGTGGGGACCCATCATCAATCTCCGGGCTTGACCTTACCATACGGTATAGGTGCCGGTCAAGCAGCGTGCCTAGCATACCTTTACCCTCTGATAAAGGTCCCACCTACCCGAAAACGCGTCGAAAGGGTCAACAAACCTCACGCCCAGTGGGACACACAAGTCTTGCACCCTCTCGTTGATGTCAATGACCTTACTGAGCGCGTGGTCACTGGCATTCATCAGCGGTAAAATACCCATCAACATTCCTCTGTCTCTCTTCAATTTTAGATCATCCGCAAGAGACATGATCTCGGTGATGATCCATTCCGTCGAACCTACCCTACCTCCTTTGAGGAACAGGTCGTTGCCACCAGCGTGGACAACGATCGCAGTCCTCTAACTAGCCAGGCGCAGCTTCTCTAACTCCTTCCTTAAGTGCGCCGTTCCCCGCCCGGTAAGCACTTTACCTTCCTCCCGTTCCGGTTTCCAGAAGCAAAGTACTTCTCCTGGCCCCTGATCTGTGAGTCCCCAATCAAAACGGTGTCTTTCTCCTTCGCGCACAGGAGACTAAAGCGGTTAGAGGTCCTGACACCGGCAACCGGGATCTCAGGTTTCGGTTTCGCAGCCTTCTTGCCCGATACCTTTCGATACCCGTCGCCACCCATAGACTCAGTCGCAATTACACCAGCCGACCCACCCCGACCGGCAGCTACATCGTTCCGTTTCTTTGAGCCATCAGTAGTCCCCTTCCCACCCTTTTTCTTTATCGGCCCCTTCCCACCCTTCTCCATTGGCCCCTTCTTTGTGCCCTCCCTTCTCTCGACCTTGCGCCGCGGCTCCGTGCATTCCACGTGGGTCGCTGGCGAATCCTGACACTGATTTTGTACCCTGGCCCCCGGTTGCACCTCTACCCTTTCTCCGCGGTCTCGAGTTCTGTCCAGTCCGCCGCTGGACCGCCTTTCCAGGGGCGGCTATCCTATCAATGAGCTCCGGGGTGGAGGGCACAGCCGCGTCAGTGACCGCCGCGCCTCCAACAGCCGATCTGGACGACTCAAGCCGCAGGACACTCTCCTCCAGCTTCTCGTAAAACTGCATGAGTTCGCAAAAGTGGCACATGCTGGAGTGGTTAATCTTCTCGAAGCAAGCTTCTTTGAAGCTCGTCACCCACTGGTTTACTCCACACCTCGCACACTCAGCCGTCAGTTTCTGCGGTCCAGTCATTGTAACTTATTCTTGTTCTAACTCCGAATACACTGAATAAGATAAAGCGTTCTAGGAATGAAAACTTTCGAAAACGTTCTGACCACTACATAAAAAAGGAGGGGGGGGTGAATTATTCCCGCGCAAGCCGCATCCACCTACCTGCAAGTGACGTTCATCCCATTCAGAAGACTACACCTCTTACTGCTTCCGCACCGACCAAAGGTCTCCCCAGGGCCGGACAGTCCCAAACGTGTCGCAGCTACCAACTGACAAACACTCGCGACGCAGGCGTCACGGATTTCCCGCCAGGAGCACCAGTGAGATGCAGCTCCTTACCAAGTCTTACTAGTACCTCACAAGCGGCCAGACTCCTAGAATCCAGTGTTCAAGAGATATCCCACCAGAACCAGCAGCTACGCACGAGAGTTTCAGCTGGCCTGCCAGCCAGCTGGGCAGTAAAGCTCTTTCACCTAAGAGCAGTACAGCCAAGCACCATCAGTTGGTCACCAAAGAACGGTCGCAGGGGGCTGGTCAGGCCATTACGCGTTAGGGATGGGCTTAACGGGGCATTAGCTACACTCCATTCATCGCGCCCCTACGCCTGGGACCCCTCCACCCCAGTCCCTCACGACCTACGAGCGTTAAATGGTTATTTATAGAGGTTCCAAAGCCTCTCTTCCCACGCATGAGGTAGCAGTAGGGTCCTTATAGTAAAAGTAGAGAAAAAGCCTTTTCTTTTTTTTCAGTCAGAGGAGAGCATCCTTAACCTAAGCTAAAAGGACAGAGTAGGGGTGGAATGGGGTCCTATTAACCCACGGGACAGGATTGTACAACAGACTTCACCCGCCCTCCCGAAAGCAAGAGAGAACCTAAAGGAACTGGCAGCCAATTTCTCTAGAATCCGACGACTCGGGACCGGAGGGCTGTCACATCCCAAGTATAAACTTTACAACACCCAGAAGAAGTTACAAGGAGTTACAAGGAAAAGAATACCTCAAAAGGCCTTGCGGCCAATACCGAGGAGGTACTAATGTCAACGGGTGCCAGGGAAAAATTTCTACACACTCAAATAGTGTGCAAGATTTAGTCTAAACTTTTCTTGAAATGATCCACAGAGGAACTGTTCACAACTTCTGAAGGTAGCCTGTTCCACGTGTCACAGATCTTATACGTAAAGTAATTCCCACACACACTTGTCCTAAACCGTTTCAAATCCAACTTCCAACCATTGTTGTGAGTTGGGTTGTCATTTAAGCTAAACATACTTCTAAAATCGACAGCGTTAAACCTGCGTAAGACCTTGAAAACCTCGATCAGTTGACCGCGCAGCCTCCGAGTTTCCAGCGTAAACAAGTTCAGGGCGCGTAACCGTCGATTGTAGCCCATATGCCTAACGGAAGGGATTAACTTTGTGGCCCTCGCCTGCACTCGCTCCAGCCTCTCAATATCTTTCCTGAGGGTGGGCGACCAGAACTGCACAGCATACTCCAGGTGCGGCCGAACCAGAGAATTGTACAGGGAGAGCACAATCTCCTTGTTCCGAAATCGAAATTGGCTCCTGATATAACCCAACAACTTCTGGGCTTTCTTTTCCACCTCTACGCACTGTTTCGTAAACTTAAGGTCGCTGCTAATTACCACACCCAAGTCCTTTTCCACTCAGTGGCCTCGATATTACTCCCCAACATGGATTAGTCCGACTTGGGATTGGCGTAGCCAATGTGCGTCACCTTGCATTTACCCAAGTTAAACGGCATTTGCCACTTTTCGGACCACTCACTTATCCTACGTAGGTCCGCACGAAGTTGCTTGAGCGCCTCCGGCATCCCAACATTGGCCCCAAGCTTCGTGTCATCAGCAAATTTGGCGATCCTACAGACGAAGCCAGCGTCAATATCAGTTATGTAAATGACAAACAACACTGGCCCAAAAACGGAACCTGAGGAACCCCGCTAGTGACCGAGGCCCAACCCGAACTAGCCCCTTTAATTACAACCCTCTGCCGCCTATTCTTCAGCCAGTTTTCAATCCACCTACCTACTTCCCCACCGATACCCAGCGCGCGGACCTTGGCCATTAGTCGGGAGTGAGGTACCTTATCAAAGGCTTTCTCAAAATCGAGATAAAGTATATCAATCGCCCTTCTCTTATCGTACTCACTCCACATGACGTGGAAAAACTCGAGCAGGTTGGTGAGACACGACCTATGCCGTCTAAACCCATGTTGGGAGTCCCCAAGCAGCTTGTAGGAATCCAAATGGTCAACGATTCTATCCGCTATTATTCCCTCTAATAATTTACCTACAACCGAAGTGAGACTAATGGGACGATAGTTCCCTGGACTTTCGTGATCCCCTTTCTTAAAGATAGGGGTCACGTTGGCTTCCCTCCAGTCACCAGGCACCTTGCCCGTCTCCAACGATTTGTTGAAGACTGTAGGCAGGTGGGGAGCCACCTGGTCGCGCACCTCCCGCAACACTCTGGGAGAGAGAGAGAGAGAGGGAGAGAATTACAAGGATTTACAAGGAAAAGAAGTACCTCAAAAGGCCTTGCGGCCCATACCGAGAAGGTACCAATGGCAAAGGGTGCCAGGGAAAATTTTCTACACACTCAAATAGTGTGCAAGATTTGCTCTAACCTTTTCTTGAAATGATCCACAGAGGAACTGTTCACAACTTCTGAAGGTAAAGTGTTCCACTTGTCAGATCTTATACGTAAAGTAATTCCCACACACATTAGTCCTAAACCGTTTCAAATCCAACTTCCAACCATTGTTGCGAGTTGGGTTACCATTTAAACTAAACATGCTTCTAAAATCGACATCGCTGAACCCGCGTAAGAGCTTGAAAACCTCGATCAGTTGACCGCGCAGCCTCCGAGTTTCCAGCGAAAACAAGTTGAGGGCGCGTAAGCGTCGATTGTAGCCCATATGCCTAACGGAAGGGATTAACTTTGTTGCCCTGGCGTGTACTCGCTCCAGCCTCTCAATATCTTTCCTGAGGATGGGCGACCAGAACTGCACAGCATACTCCAGGTGCGGCCGAACCAGGGAATTGTACAGAGAGAGCACAATCTCCTTGTTCCGAAACTGAAATTGCCTCCTGATATAACCCAACAGCTTCTGGGCTTTCTTTTCCACCTCTACGCACTGTTTGGTAAACTTAAGGTCGCTGCTGATTAGCACACCCAAGTCCTTTTCCAAATCAGTCGCCTCGATATTTCCCCAACATCGAGTAGTCCGACTTGGGATTGGCGTAGCCAATGTGCATCACTTTGCATTTACCCAAGTTAAACGGCATTTGCCATTTTTCGGACCACTCTCCTATCCTACCTAGGTCCGCACGCAGTTCCTCGATCGCTTCGGGCGTCCCAACATTGGCCCCAAGCTTGGTGTCATCAGCGAATTTGGCGATCCGACTGACGATGCCACCGTATATCATTTATGTAAATGATAAACAACAGCGGCCCCAAAACGGAACCCTGAGGAACCCACTAGTGACCGAGGCCCAACCCGAACTAGCCCCTTTAATTACAACCCTCTGCCGCCTATTCTTCAGCCAGTTTTCAATACCTACCTACTTCCCCACCGATACCCAGCGCGCACTTTCGCCATTAGCCGGCGGTGAGGTACCTTATCAAAGGCTTTCTGAAAGTCGAGATAAAGTATATCAATCGCCCTACTCTTATCATACTCACTCAACATGACGTGGAAAAACTAGAGCAAGTTGGTGAGACACGACCTATGCCGTCTAAACCCATGTTGGGAGTCCCCAAGCAGCTTGTAGGAATCCAAATGGTCAACGATCCTATCCGCTCTTATCCCCTCTAATAATTTACCTACAACTAAAGTGAGACTAATGGGACGATAGTTCCCTGGACTTTCGTGATCCCCTTTCTGAAAGATAGGGGTCACGTTGGCTTCCCTCCAGTCACCAGGCACCTGGTCCGTCTCCAACGATTTATTGAAGACTGTAGCCAGGTGGGGAGCCACCTGGTCGCGCACTTCCCGCAACACTCTGGGGAGAAACTGGTCTGGCCGAGGAGCCTTAAACGCGTTCAGTTTGTCTATTCTATCGGCAACGACTGTCGCGGTACATCGAACACTATCCAGGCCAACACCTTCGTGCCTCACGCCTGGCTGTCCTCCCTGGTGAACACTCCCGCAAAGTACTCATTAAGTACATTGGCGATGTACGAGTCGGAGGTTCGCAGAACGCCGCTTCAGTCCTTCATCATGCTTCTAATGGGCTTTCTACTACTAACATAACTGAAGAACTCCTTAGGGTTCCCTTTGCAGAGGCTTGCCACCCGTAGTTCTTCGTTACGTTTCGCTAGCCTAACGTTCGCTTTCACTTCCCTACACAGGCGGACATACGCTTCAGTGTTCTCATGGGAACGATTGGCCTTCGCCCTCCTATACGCTACTTTCCTATTTCGGATAGCCGAAGCGATGTCACGATTGAACGACTTAGGCTGCCTTGAAGCAGGGGTGACCGGTTTTGAGGGTATAGCAGCAGACTGCAGCACCATAAACTCGTCCCGGAATGCATTCCACACTCCCTCAACATCGCCGCCGACCTCTAATCCCATCTCACCTACGCTATCCCTGAGGCTAAGAAAGTCCGCCCGCCGGAGATCGAGCTTACTGCCTCTCGAGTTACTACGCTTCACCCGAGGGACGCACACACGGAACCTAATCAGACCGTGATCACTCCCGCCCAACGATTCGTCAACGGTGAGGCCAGTGACGAGGTTGTCGTCGGTCGTGAATACTAAGTCTAGAACGCTTTCGCCTCGTGTAGGCTCATTGACCCACTGAGTGAGGAAGTTCTCATCAGCAAAGTCAACTAGGCTCCTCCCTTCGGCATCAGCAGTCCTGTCTTCCCACTTTATGCCGCGACGGTTGAAGTCTCCTAAAACTACACACACCCTATCCCCTAGCAGGCTACTGAGTTCGGTGTACAGGGCTGTATCCTCCTCGAGGAGGAGATGCGGAGGTCTGTACACCAAGATTAACCTATAGCTCGTCCCTCCCACGTTCAGATCGACGCCAAGCAGCTCCCGTTCCGACCGGAACTGGCAGTCAACCGGACTCAACGTGTCCCTGACGTATATTAGTACCCCACCCCCTCCCCACGGGTGCGGTCTTTGCGAAACATTCTATACCCGGGAATTTCGAACTCCCCAACGTAGTCCCTACGATCAGTATGAATCCAGGACTCGGTGATAGCAACGATATCCTGGTATTCTGATGCTAAGAGCGCCCGTAGCTCGCAAAACTTGTTCCTAATCGACCTAGCATTAAAAAGCATTGCACGGAGGGAGCCTTCCCTATTCTGACCGCCCCCTAGCACGACCCGTTTCCCGAACAGCCAGGGCTGTCGGGAGTTGAAGAGCCCCTCACTAACGAGGGGCAACTTCCGCAGGAGCCTGAGCCCCTCCAACGTGGAAGGAGGGTCACCCACCTGTATGGACGCACCCTTCAGTTGAAGGTACGTCCGCCACCGGCTCATCATCACCCTCCCCGGTGGGGGCCCATCATCTCTCCCCGGACTCGACCTCACCATTCTGTATAGGTGCCGGTCGAGCAGCGCGCCTAGCACACCTTTACCCTTGTTATTGAGGTGGACCATCCCTCTGGTAAAGGTCCCACCTACCCGAAAATGCGTCGAAGGGGTCAATAAACCTCACGCCCAGTGGGACGCACAAGTCTTGCACCCTCTCGTTGATGCCAATGACCTTACTGAGCGCGTGGTCACTGGCATTCATTCGCGGTAAAATACCCATTAACATTCCCCTGTCTGTCTTCAGTTTTAGATCATCCGCAAGAGACATGATCTCGGTGATGATCCCTTCTGTAAGACCTACCCTACCGCCTTTGAGGAACAGGTCGTTGCCACCAGCGTGGACAACGATCGCAGTCCTCCGACTAGCCACGCGCACCTTCTCTACCTCCTTCCTTAAGTGCGCCGTTCCCCGCCCAGGTAAGCACCTTACCTTCCTCCCATCCCGGTTTGCAGAAGCAAAGTACTTCTCCTGGCCCCTGATCTGCGAGTCCCCAATCAAAACGGTGTCTTCCTCCTTCGAGCACAGGAGACTAAAGCGGTTGGAGGTCCTGACAGGGGCAACTGGGGTCTCAGGCTTCGGCTTCGCAGCCTTCTTGCCCGAGACCTTTCGAAACCCGTCGCCACCCATACGCAGTTACACCACCCGACCCACCCCGACCGGTAGCTACATCCTTCGGTTTCTTTGGGCCATCAGTAGGCCCCTTCCCACCCTTTTTCTTTATCGGCCCCTTCCCACCCTTCTCTATCGCCCTTCCCACCCTTCTCTATCACCCCTTCTTTACGCCCTCCACCTTGCGCCGCGGTTCCGTGCATTCCACGTGGGTCGCTGGCGATTCTTGACACTGATTTTGTACCCTAGCCCCGGTTGCACCTCTACCCTTTCTCCGCGGTCCCGAGCCCTGTCCAGTCCATCGCTGGACCGCCTTTCCATGGCAGCTATCCTATCAATGAGCTCCGGGTGGAGGGCGCAGCCGCATCAGTGACCGCCGCACCTCCAACAGCCGGTCTGGACGACTCGAGCCGCCGGACCCTCTCCTCTAGCTTCTCGTAAAACCGCATGAGTTCGCAAAAGCGGCACATGCTGGAGTGGTTGATCTTCGCGAAGCAGGCTTCTTTGAAGTTCGTCACCCACTGGTTTACTTCACACCTCGCACATTCAGCCTTCAGTTTCTGCGGTCCAGTCATTGTAACTTTTTTTTTTCGAATTCTGAATACTCTGATATAAGATAAAGCGTTCTAGCAATGAAAACTATCAAAAACGTTCTGACCAGTATATAAAAAAGAGAGGGGGGGGGTGAATTCTTCCCGCGCGTAGACGCATCCACCTATTTGCAAGTGACGTTCATCCCTTCCAGAAGACTACACCTCTCGCTGCTGCCGCACCGACCAAAGGTCTCCCCAGGGCCGGACAGTCCCAAACGTGTCGCAGCTACCAACTGACAAACACTCGCGACGCAGGCGTCACGGATTTCCCGCCAGGAGCGACAGCGAGATGCAGCCCCTTACTAAGTCTTACTAGTCACTTACAAGCGGCCAGACTCTTAGAATCCAGTATTCAAGGGATATCCCACCAGACCCAGAGGCTACGCCCGAGACTTTACGCTGGCCTGGCAGCCAGCTGGGCAGTAAAGCTCTCTCACCTCAGAGTAGTACAGCCAATCACCATCAATTGGTCACCAAAGAACGGTCGCAGGGGGCTGGTCAGGCCATTACGCGTTAGGAATGGGCTTAACGGGGCACAAGCCACACTCCATTCATCGCGCCCCTACGCCTGGGACCCCTCCATCCCAGTCTTTCACAACCTACGAGCGTTAAATGGCGTTATTTATAGAGGTTCCAAAGCCTCTCTTCCCACGCATGAGGTAGCAGTAGGGTCCTGATAGTAAAAGAAGAGAAAAAGACTTAATATTAAAAGAATTTTTTTTTTTTTTTTCAGTCAGAGGAGAACATCCTTAACGTAAGCTAAAAGGACAGAGTAGGGATGGGATGGGGTCCTATTAACCCACGGGACAGGATTGTACAACATACTTCACCCGCCCTCCCGAAAGAGAGAGAGAAACTAAAGGAACTGGCAGCCAATTTCTCTAGAATCCCACGACTCGGGACCGGAGGGCTGTCACACCCGAAGTTTAAAGTTTACAACATCCAGAAGAAATGTGCATAACCTTTATACCTCCTCCAGAGATATACCCTCTGCGGAGAGAGAGAGAGAGAGAGAGAGAGAGGAGAGAGAGAGAGAGAGAGAGAGAAGAGAGAGGAGAGAGACATTAAAATTGGAAATCTGGGCAGGTCCCATCGATTTAAAGTTTATGGGGGAATAGAAATAAAATTACGTGAACAACCTTAAGATACTGTATGCGTTTTAAGATTTTAATTCCGATATTGTCGCCTTTCGTCAAACTGGCGCCACGTTAAAACCCCGCAGGTAGAACAGATGTTTTCAAATAGGTCATCCTGTGTTTTAAATTTTATTTTTTTAATGGATAAATATTTAATAAGTATATATATATATATATATATATTATATATATATATATATATATATATACACAATAACATCGCATTATTAGTTCAGGCATGATGAGAATAAAAGTTTTCCTTTCCGCACTTTTCAGAAAGTTATTTAATATAATTGTGTATATACTGTATATATATATATATATCTATTTTTTCTGTACTGACATGTTGATGATTATACTCCATCGTTTTGTATATTATTATTTTTTCATTTTCAATATATTTAATATTATTTTTTTATTTTCAATATATTTAATATTATTTTTATTTTCAATATATTTAATTATTTAATATAACTGTTTATATACAGGGTGTCCCAGGAGGAAATGTCAAGAATGCACCATTTCACTCTGGGTATTTCTAAGTAGAAAGTATTATATCTATATGGGTCTGATTTCCAACCGTTACCGAGATACAGGCCTCTACATTTGGGTAATTAAAACATAATAAAAAGGCGATCTTAGATACTATTTAATGACACATGTGGTTTAAAAAAGTACAAACATACAATACACTATTGCACTTATTGCAGAATGGTTTCAAAGTGACCCCCTCCTTCTTCAATGCACGCGGCGAGCCTCCGATCCATCGAGTCTTGCCAAGGAAAACGCGGAAGTTCATTTCTGAGGTTTATGAACGCATCCTGTATACGTGCAACCAACTGTTCCCTAGTTTCGGGCTTACCCCGCTGATAAACGTTACTCTTCAAGAACCCCCAGACAAAAAAATCTAGCGGAGATAAGTCAGGCGAACGAGGGAGCCATGCCACAGGTCCTCCACGTCCAATCCACCTTCCCGGAAACCGTAGAGGCCTGTATCTCGGTAACGGTTGGGAATCAGGCACATGCCGATATAATACTTTCTACTTAGAAATACCCAAAGAGTCAAATGGTGCATTCTTGACATGTCCTCTTGGGACACCCTGTATATACACACTACTCCTGTAGTTATATTGATGGTTATACTTCTTCGTTTTATATATTATTATTTTTTATTTTTTTATTATATTCCTCGTTCGTATTTCTTATGCTATTATTATTTTTATCTTATTCTTTGATTATATATATTCCATCGTTTGTATAGGCTTGTAAATTTATTTTTCATATATTTCGTGAAATTGATTCCAATAAAATTCGTCTAAATAAACAGAATGATGTAATGGCATTTTATTTGTTCTTTTGGTTGTATATGTAAACGATATTAAAGAATAACTGGGGAGTTGGGATATAAACAATGCACCTTCAATAAATATATACCAAGTGGCTGCCTCCTAAGCAGACTGACGGATGTATGTACGACTTAGGGTGGCCCACTTTTCAATTTTTTTTGAAAAGTATAGGTTATCGTGGTTTTTCCCATTATTTGGCACTATACTAGCACATTGGTACCATTTTTACAAAAATTGATCAATATTTAGGGGTCTCGCATCGACCTTGAAATTACTAGTTTTTTTTTTAAAATGCGTACTTTTTAACTTTTTACTGAATCAAGATAAATCATTAAGTAGGGATGTTTTCTGAATCCTCTTAATGAGAGAAGTCGTTTGGTGTGCCTGCCAATGTCATACGACTAACGGTTTAAAGGTTGTGCCTGTATACAGGTAATACCAATGTGCTAGTATAGTGCCAAATAATGGAAAAACCACGATCACCTATACTTTTCAAAAAAATGAGTCACATACCCGGGCGGAATGTATAATGTATATAGGTAATTAGAAAATGCACTATGCCTGTGCCAGGTACCTAACCTATTTCTTTTTTTGCAGATCATAACATTTTGAAATTCTGTCTGCGTTCCTCATCCTTTGTCATGGACAAATCGATGGCAACCATAACTGGAAGAACTCTTGAAGCTACAAATAGAGAGTCATCAAAAGGAAAGGCGAAAATAACTACGGCACCAACTGATCCTTTGTTTCAGCAGTTGAAGAGAAGGTTAGTTCAATTTTTGTGCAAGGTAAAGTTAGGACACACATGATATTCCACTAGTTTATAAAACAGCAAGCCAAACCGGAACTTCAGAGTTTTCTCACACAATTTTCTTGTTTATTATTTTTGAAGATGGGACGAGCTCGATCTCTCGACCTACTGCAAGCTGCAGGTCGAGAATCTGGCGGAGAGTACGTGGCTGATAGAACTCCGGGACGCGGCGGTCAGCTTCCTGAGCACAGCTTCTGGTTTCGTCAGAGACGATTACCGGGAAGTGGCAGAGATCACGCTCCTGGTACTCGGGACACAACCACGCCGTGGCATTCACCTCATGCGCCCAGGAGCCTACCACCACGCAAGATGGATGGCTAAAGTTAGTATTTTCAAACAAAAATAATCTAGAGATAAGTTTAAATGTTATTCAAAGATAAACATTTCGTTATAACGCAAACAAAGTAATTGGTAACAATAAACCTGTCTTACTTACAATGGTGCCTATTCTGTTTCAGGTCATCTACTACACAAAACTGTTGATGTTCAGTAGGCAGCTGGAGCTCGACGCCGAGCTGGTCGACAAACTGCACAGGATCGTGGTGTTCATCGCTCTTCTGTATGTACCAGCTTGGTTGGCGGCCCCTGTAGCAGCTGATGCGCCGTTGAATGACCTGGTACTATACCAGCGTTTTCTGAGGTATAGGGCAGTGGACCGCGAGGTGGCAGAAGCGTCACTGGCAGTGATGAGGCGGCACTTCTGGTATCTGAGGCCTCAGACCGTCATCTTCGCCCTATGCAGCAACAAGGTGGATGGCACTGTGAAGCAACAGATGGCAGAGAAGCTGTCCCACCTCCCTGTATCCAAAGACTTCACATACGAGAACGTCTCAGTCGACGAGATGACGCTACTCCCCGACCTGATCGACGAGTCCTCCTGGTTCTTATTTGCAGGTCTGAAGATGTATGGGTCTTCGTGGCTCACCCTGCCAACTGATAAGTGGGACGAGAACGAGGACTTTTGTCGTCTGAAGGATGTGATCTCTAATCTCCAGGTCACCAATGACGTCGCTGAAAGAGGAGTCCAACTGATACAAGACTATGCGAACACGGTCACAAAGGACGAGGCACAGCTGCAGGATCTTCTGCAAGTGGTGGAAAAGAACCGGAAAGAGCTCGGCGACTTCAAGAAGTCATCACTCGCCACGATGACATAGCACAGAGGGACAACGTTGCAGCCAGTGACGTGTGATAGTGGTCAATACAATGCAAACGTGATTGTTTAAGTTATTGTTTCTTTCTTCCTCATTTGTCTGCTATTTGCTGATTTTTTTGAAAAGTATAGGTGATCGTGGTTTTTCCCATTATTTGGCACTATACTAGCACATTGGTATTACCTGTATACAGGCACAACTTTTAAACCGTTAGTCGTATGACATTGGAAGGCACACCAAACGACTTCTCTCATCAAGAGGATTCAGAAAACATCCCTACTTAATGATTTATCTTGATTCAGTAAAAAGTTAAAACGTACGCATTTTTAAAAAAAAACTCGTAATTTCAAGGTCGATGCGAGACCCCTAAATATTGATCAATTTTTGTAAAAATGGTACCAATGTGCTAGTATAGTGCCAAATAATGGGAAAAACTACGATAACCTATACTTTTAAAAAAAATTGAAAAGTGGGCCACCCTAAATTGTACGTGTGTGTGTGTGTACAATAATAAAAGTTTCACTGATTGTAAAATACGTGATGAAGAACAATTCGTATTTGCTAGTGTCTCTCTTCACATGAAGGTGAAATTGGTGGCCCCCACCTCTAGGCATGGTTTGGTGGAGGAGCGAGTTGTTCTCCACCTGGGTTCGAGGCCCGGTGATGGTAGGCGATGCGTAGTATGTCTAGCTAATCTTCCTTTTAAACGACGGAGGGATTTGTTTCTGTTTAAACGACGGAGGGAATTGTTTCTGTTTATATAATTGGTATGTGTGCGCTTTTTGACACGATATCCACAATGTGTCAGCTGGCTGCTTAAGCCAACTGGCTTCTACGCCGACTGGCTGATTAACTAAGTCAATTGATGCTGAGATGAAGTCTTATTATGCACCTGGATGCAGAGGTGAAAGGATGGTCTCTTTCCTCCTTTCTCTTTCTCTCTCCTCCTCTCTCTCTCTTAGGTTACGTATACCCCTTTGAGGGTGAGGCCGTCCCACCTTCTCCCCCAATGTGGTTAGGTGGACTCTCCCAGCTTGCTGGGGGAGTTCCCCCTTTCTTTTGTTTTTGGCACCCTGGATTTGGTACTGGGGGTGTCGTACAACAAGGGGGCGGGGGTTGGCACTGGCACTCATTGCAACATTGATCAACATCATACTATAAACAACAACGAAATTAAAGCTAATATTATTACTACGCGCCGTAACTTCAACGCATATCGCATTAATTGCTGCCGGAAAATCTATCTTAACCTCGATGGCCCTACGGGGATTACGAATGTACAACAAAACGCCGCCACCAATCCTGTGTAACCTATCATTAGTAAAAAATTTAAAACCCGCTACATAAAGTTCCCCCAACAAGTCCCGAGTTACTGTATTTAACCACGTTTCGGTTATAGCAACTACAGGGTGTCCCATAAGTCTGGAACCATAGGGTAGAATAAGTAATTCATGTTTTTCCGTTTATGCAAGTGCCCATGATGTCTTTGAGTAAGGAAGAACGCATCCAGGTAATTCTGCTCGTAGGAAATCGGAGGCAGAGGGAGGTCGCTGAGGAATTTAACAGATTGCATCCGGACCGCGCGCCGATAACACACAGCTGTGTCGGCAAACTTGTAGCAAAGTTCAGGGAAACGGGATCCATAGGAGATAAACCACGCAGTGGACCTCCGAAGACATCCACCGACGATGACACAGCCGCTACCATCCTCGCTCACTTCACAAACAGTCCCCAAAAGTCTCTTCGGCGTTTTTATTGCCGTTTTTATCATTCTGCACTATGGTTCCAAACTTACGGGACACCCTGTATATCGTAGTTCCCCGAATAAATTATCGCCTTAAATTCGTTCAATTTATTTCTAATACTACACGCGTTACAATAAAAGACCTTTAAATTATTTTTTACCACGGATCGGCGTTTTAAACTATTTTTCACGTCCGGCCGGCGTTTCCCGGACTCACAACGTTTAAAGAAGGCTTCGACTTATACAGCTTTCGAAAGTTTTCATCGATTAACCTACCTAGCCTAGCATTCCCTATTTCATTGAAATGCACCCCCATCTTTTATAAAAAGGGTAGGATCGCTAAATTCTGACCACAGCTTTACGAAGGGTACATTTTCCTCAGCACAAATCTCTTCTAGTTTAGTGTTCAAAAATATTGTTTTTGACGCAATCCTAAGACCCAAACTGTGCTTAGGGTTAATACGTAGAACTAAAGACCTATCTGACCTTGCCTTCAGGGACCTAATTAACCCCCTATATCTCTCCAAAAGGTCAGGCACTCTTGTATCGGCCCTATACGAGTCGTTGCCCCCTATCCTCGTCACTAACATTGAGTGACGGGAGGCAACATCAATCCTATCTACTTCGTCTCTAATTCTGTCAACCCTGGCCCCTGGTAGACAGACCCTCCTCCTCTTGGTTGGATTCCGTTCAACGAACTCCTTATCCATATGGCGCACTAAGGAGTCCCCAATTAAAATAGTTTCCCCCTCGTTCACATCCCTATCCAACTGGGCGAAAGGGTTCGAAACCTCGATAGGGGGGGATTCCTATCACCTAACGTATGTGGCCTAGCTCCACCTTTAACTTCTCTAAATCCTTCCCCGTCTACTAATTTCGGACCGACCTTAACCCCTTCCTCAACTTTATCTAACCTTCCCGATAAGCTACCTATACTAGAAACTATGTTCCTCACTTCAACCTTCAAATTACTAACGTCTTCAACGTTAGTATAGATTTGACCTTCGTCAACTGTAACCCTACCCCTGCCCTCATCAAGCGTTGCAAATCTTTCCGTCACCTCGCGTACACTACGTTTTATATCAACTATCTCTTTCCTTAAACCACAAAAGAAACAAACCGATCTCTCTTTGGGACAGGTTGAATGAAAGCAAACTTCCAGCAGGAAGGAAAAGTACCAGATGAGAAAGAAAGGCGAAAGAGTTTGTCTGTACAGAAGTACAGGAGTGACAACAACAGGAGTGACACCATCAGGACCGTACGCCTTCCTAGAGTTCAGCCCAGAAAGGGGAGGAGATAGAGGAACAGCACCGGAATCGTCCAAGGTTGCGTTGGAGACAAACGTTTGAGCGAAGAGTTTAGTTTTATCAGAAGAGACGGCAACTGAGCCGTCGGAAAGAAAAAGAGGAGGGAAAGAAGTAAAGTTGTGGTGAAGGTTCTTGTCTGTGCCCAAAAGAGCGAGAAGAATTGATTTAAATTTTTTTTACATTTTTGTCTGATGAAGGAATTTTTGGCGAGCCGAAGAACAGATTTCGCACGATTCCAGGTAGAAATACAGTGTGAGCTAAGTGAAAGTCAGGAGATGAGTGGCAACGGTACCTTCTGAAAGTCTCTTCTCTGTTGCGGATAACATTACAACGAGTAAAGTTAAATTAAGTTTGTTTTTTGCATTAGTAGTAGGAATAGGATGTGGAATGTACGCCTCCATGGCCGAGAGAATCACCTTGGTTAGGCTTGGTTTTGCTTCCTCCCTAATTGTTCATTCTGACGAAGGTCAATCTTGTTGCTTCACCTTAGACCTACAACTTAACATGGAATTCGAACCATGATACAACACGGGTGGTAAAAAATTATTGTCCTTGCCCGGATTCGATCTCATGAACTCCAGATCAGCAGCCCAGCGTCTTAACCACTAGGTTTCCCAGGGTACCCATTTATCTACCAACCAACTTTTTTATGGTGAACATCTGGGTTTGCTGGGTGCTACCTGCCGTCACCAGGAATCGAATCCGGGGACGGTGGATTCGTAGTCAGCAATGCTAATCACTACACCACAGAGGCGCATATAGTATATATATATATATATTAGTGGTGGACCGGATATCCGCATCCGCATTTACGGATATCCGCATCATTTTTCACATCCGCATCCGCACTTCTGACTGAGGATGTTATGCGGATATTACCTCTAATAAATTATGCAATTTACAATTAAATTAGCTTATAAAGTAGCTTATAAGGCCCAGTCATGCACATTTCATGTAAAGTATTAATTATTAATGAACAAACAAATATATAAACCTCAAAATATAAATACGTGGTAACACAGAAAATTGAATGAAACTTGTTTCATTGAATTTTCTGTGGCTGAAACTCTTGAGAAAGTTATTATTTTTATCATAATGAAAACATTAATATTAATTTTAATTCTTATGCATTGCCTGCCATAACAGTAATATCACGAAATTTTAAAAATTATGTCATATATTCATAATTCTATATTATATTGATAGATTAACTAAATATCCGCATCCGCATCCGCGGATATTGAAATTAAAGATCCACATCTGCAGATGTTGAAAAACTGACATCCGGTCCACCACTATATATATATATATATATATATATATATATATATATATATATAAAATAAAACTTGACAGCTATTATAGAAACATTTATGTGTTGAATAAGTATTTAATACATTTGTATGTATTTAATACATACAATTCATACATATCTAATACAATCAGATTTAGAGTGGTTCGAAGTTCGTGACGAATTTGATGGTGTTTCGTGTGATTTGTTCAAGTCTGGCACTCGAGTGCAACTTTGTGCCTCGAAGACCAAAGACAAACATCGAAGTCAGGTCACTGAGAGGGACGAGAACTCTGATTCCGTTCAATTTAATTTGGAATCAAATTAAGCTCTCTACATAAAATGGGATTATTCACATTTATAAAGATATTAGCATTTAAACGTTCATTATTTGTAATAGTGAATGGGAAGTTATGGAATGAGAATGTTCAATTTTAATTTAGAAGTCGATCGCAAACCATCTTGGTTTTAAAATAGTAGCTATAAATCTTTCCGAAGTAAAGCTTATTAAATATTTGGTCTTCCATTCCCATTTTTGCATTTTCTGAACGGTTATTATTCAGTGCAAATTATTTTAAAAAATGAACATGACGTCGTTTTTGACAATTTTAAGCTTCTTTACCTCATATTATGGGACTTAGAATTTTTTTTATTGTTGTGGTGAAAAAGTCTTATTCATGTAGATTTACAGTGGTTCCCAATCTCGGGTCGCGACCCAAATCAGGGTCGCGGGATTCTCAACTAAGGTCGCGAAGGGTCAACTATATTCACTATTTCTTAATTCAATTTATATTTATATACATATTTACATTTTACCATAAACTTGAGGGTCGGGAACTCCGTTCTGTTGGTGGCCAATTTAGGGTCGCAGCAAAAAAAGGTTTGGAAATCGAAGTGAGTGGGTTTTTATTTTTTATTTTTTTATTTTTTTGCTATTTGAGGTGTGTTGGGGTTTTTTCTTGTATGTATAGACTTGGTTTCTAGTTTCTGACAACACAACTTTTAACTTTGAAATTTTGGGGTCTTACGGTTACCAAGAGGAAAGTTTTACATTTTATAATGCTATTCCAATTTTTATACTTGAAAAAGTATTACTGTCAGTTTTGTGTGTGCGCGGGCGTAGGCAACTGAGCATAAGTGTTGAATTCAGAGTCCCTTCTTTATTCTTACACCCTCTTTTCTGGGGAGGGGGATTATTCATTAAAATTTAATTATACGATTGGTAGCACTACAGAGCATGTATCAGGTTCTTAAACTTGGGCCTATCAGCATATGTGGTACTACAAACTTGGGCCTGTTAGCCTACGTGGTATTAGGGTTCCTTTGGGGTACTCTTTGGTTAACTCCCACTAGCTCGCTCCTCAGGAGAGGAGGTCTGGTGTTGTCCGGATGTTAGCCGCCCCTTATTTTGGAATTTGGGCCTACTTCTGTTCTTACCTACACTTACCTACAAATGAAAGAAAAAAAAGAACTACGGTCATAACTGCGATACTTGTGTTACCATTTTTACTCTTTGGGGGCTGGTGTCACTAGTTTTCGAGTCTTCAATCTTCATTGGGCACTCATTACAGACTACACTGCGTTCGCACTTATTAAGCAGATTACATTTTCTCCAATGTTTTCAAAAGATTTCCCCGATTTCAATGAAATTTGTAGCAAATAATCACTATATATAGCAGCATTGATGGTATTCATTTCGATAAAATATTTTGATAATTAAAATAATTATCTCATTTTATTGAAAAATATGTAAAATATTGTGTTCCGACTTATTAAGCAAGTATTCTATTTACGGATCTAAATGGTGAAAATGGGTAAGAAGAAGGATTTAACATTAACTGAGAAAAGAAAAATAGTCAAGTTACTCGTTGAAAATATAGAATCTATTGAAATTGCGAAGCAGTTTGGCAGAGCTTATCGAACTGTAAACAAAGTTTGTAGCGGAGGGTACCAAACTGAGGCAGCGAAGTGATAAAAGAACTATAAGAAAAGTGACAAGGCGGCAGATATCTGTAATCAAGCGCAAATTGCAAAGCATCCATTGTTCTCAAGTAAAGAGGTTTTTGAGCAGGCTGGCATACATAATGTACCAAGAACATCTCGATGTGGAATCCTTCAAACAATTGGCAAGACGTGTAAACCTACGATTCAGTCACCATTAACACCCAGGTACAAGAAGCAGCGTGTTGAATGGGCGCGTCAGTACGTGAAAACAGATTTTAATACTGTATTAACCGATGAATGAAGAGCAACCCTTGAAGGATCTGATGGTTGGTCAAGAAGATGGATTGCTAAGGGTCAATCTCTACCATGGAATGAGGTTTTCTTTTAGAAAGTTTGTGTAAAACTGAGCATTCATTTTTACACCATCAGGCACTCTGTATGGGACAGCTACTTCATTGCCTATCAATCTTGCCCAAAACATGACACTACCTCCACCTTGTTGGCGTCTTAATCTCGATGGTAGAAATTGGCTCTCAGCAATCCATCTTCTTGACCAAACATCAAGTCCCTCAAGGGTTGCTTTTCATTCATCGGTGAACAATACAATATTAAAATCTGTTTTCACGTACTGACGCGCCCATTCAACACGTTGTTTCTTGTACCTGGGTGTTAATGGTGACTGAATCGTAGCTTTACACGTCTTGCCAATTGTTTGGAGGATTCCACATCGAGATGTTCTTGGTACATTATGTATGCCAGCCTGCTCAAAAACCTCTTTACTTGAGGACAATGGATGCATTGCAATTTGCGCTTGATTACAGATATCTGCCGCCCAAAGCTGGGCACAAACCGTTAATCCGTTAATCGTTAATTAACGAAGTTAACTTTTTCGTTAACGATTTAACTTTTAAGTTAACTTTGAAAATCATTATCGGACTAATTAACTTCCGTTACATTTAACTTCCGTTAACTCAAGTCCGTTAACCCAAAAAATTCATAAATAAACGTTTAAAAGTTTCTATTATTTTCAGTGCTGAGCAGGTGCGCAATTAATCCGCCACTGTTAATAGTGATGAACGAATTTCCATTTCCGCAGTGCAAAATCAGGCGATATATTTGTTTCCGTCGCCACAATTTGTGTCTTACCAAATATGGTAGTTATTTATGGCATTGGTTTCAGCAAAACATGGTCGACTGTAAAATCAGGCGGAAAGATTTGCCATTTGAGTTGAATGTTTCAACTTCTTTCAAGAAATATCACAAGCATTTTAAGGCACTTTCAATAATATATATGTAACAATTACAACAAATAACTACATTCGTTTCATTTGCAGTCTGTCTCTTGCGCAACATGTTTGTGCTAGTGAATAAGAGAGCAGCAGAAGCGACAGGTCACTCAAGGGCAAGGCCCAGAACTTGGTCAAGACCTGGCTGGAGACCAACTCCAAGGACTTGCTGACAGATGCTGCCTTCTTGGGTGAGCAAGTGTTGGTGGACTTGTTCATCAAGTTCAACACAGCCATCCCCTCCAGTGCTGCAGTGGAGCGTTTGTTCTCTATGGGCAAGGACATCCTGAGGGCCAAAGATCATCCCTGTCTGATGAAAACTTTGATATGCTAATTTTCATGAAGGGCAACATGCATCTCATGGACAAAAAGGAGAATGAGAAGAAGAGGGAAAATTAAATTATATATATATTGTGTTTTTCATTTTTTTTATAATAAAAGTTAACGTTAACGGTTTATCGGTAACTTCCGTTACATGTTTAACGAATTAACGGATTAACGGTTAACGAAGTTAACTTTTTGGTTAACGGATTAGCGGTTAACGAAGTTAACTTTTTGGTTAACGGTGCCCACCACTGCTGCCGCCTTGTCACTTTTCTTATAGCTCCTTTCTCACTTCGCTGCCTCAGTTTGGTACCCTCCGCTACAAACTTGTTTACAGTTCGATAAGCTCTGCCAAACTGCTTCGCAATTTCAATAGATTTTATATTTTCAGCGCGTAACTTGACTATTTTTCTTTTCTCAGTTAATGTTAAATCCTTCTTACCCATTTTCACCATTTAGTTCAGTAAATAGAATACTTGCTTAATAAGTCGGAACACAATATTTTACATATTTTTCAATAAAATGAGATAATTATTTTAATTATCAAAATATTTTATCGAAATGAATACCATCAATGCTGCTATATATAGTGATTATTTGCTACAAATTTAATTGAAATCGGGGAAAAAATTTTTGAAAACATTGGAGAAAATGTAATCTGCTTAATAAGTAAAACTAAAAAAAAAAAAATTCATGTTATTTCGATCATAGTCACATTTAACTAGTAAAATAAATAAATTGTAAATGAATCCGTCTTTATATTTTGGCTTGTGTATATTTCACGGAGCCCTACTATTGCTCCTCTTAGGACTCCTGTACAACGAGGAACCATAGATGGGCAAATTTGTATTTAAATACCAAATACATTACTGTAAACTGGAATGTAATTAAATACTAAATACATTACTTCAAAAATGTATTTAAATACAATCTAAATACATCCTAAATACATTCCATTTTCAGTGTTTATTACTGTTATAGTAGTTTGAGGCTTCCTATTCGCAAGAAAGACAATCTAAAGAGAGGCAACAGAAAGAAGGGACTACAAAAATCATAATAAACATAACACACTACAGTTTGGAACAGTTACCGGAAATATAATTAAATTCTCGATTTACAGAAAATATGAGAGACTAAAATACTCCTAATAATGAAAAAAAAAAACATCCACCCCGGACCTAAGCCTCTAGGCACTGTCATTCCACTACATATTCGCCTTCATCAGTGTCAAGCTCTCAAAAAGTCCGTCGGACAGCTTCCCTCTCCTGGGTGAAGGAATCATTCCGGCAAAAGAAAAAAGACGTTCAACTGGAGCTGATGAAGGCAGCTTAGTGTTGTACTTGATGAAGGCATTCTGAATGGCTTTGTGGTTAAACAGGCAGGACAAGTTTGTATCTGCATCATGTTCGCTTTCTAGAGCTTCAGTCAGTTCGGTGGAAGTGGATGAGGTTAACTCCAAGTTCACGGAACGCCTTGACAAAATTACTGCCATTATCAGTAACTGTTGACATTAGTCGCAATAAAAGAATTCCAAGGAGTTACTCAAAACATGTCACGTAAACTGATTTTTTGCAAATGTACAGGGTGTACACAAATTACACTGGTCTGCGTTTGAAATTTTTTTTCCTGAGGTCAAGGTTTTTTTAGTTGTTCTTTTATAATTTTTGCATGCTAAATTAAAAAATGTAACTCATTTTGCTCAATCAGGTCAGGTTTTTATGCTATCTCAATTTTAAAAAAATAGATAATTCGAAAATCGTTATGAAATTAGGAAGTTTATTTTTTTAAAACGGACTTAAATTGACAGAAAATGTACGAAGTATATAAAAAATGGTACACGAGTACAGTTAATGTGGACGAAAGGGCTTTCTCAAAGACTTTCGTCTGTGTTCCACAGCTGGAACGTCTCTCTTGAGGCACCAGCAGTAGTCCGCGAGCATGTTCACATCTCAGCGGCCCTGGTACCTCTCTTCCATCACTCGAATATCCTGGTGGAAGCGTTCACCTTGCTCGTCGCTGACATCACCGCAGTTGTCCGGAAAGTAGTCTAAATGCGAGCTGAGAAAATGCATCTTTATGGACATACGTGCACCAAGAGCCTGGAAGCTCTGCAGGAGCTCCTCGACAACACGTTCGCACTCTGGACTTCGGTGGTTGCCCAGAAAATTCGTGACAATGGACTTGAATGCGAGCCAGGCATTGATCTCATTGTCCTCCAGACTTTCGTCGAATTGAGCATCTTTCATTAGCTCCCTGATCTGAGGGCCGTCAAAAATACCTGCTTTCAGTTTGCCCTCACTGACGCGTGGAAATTTCTGATTCAGGAAAGCGAAAGCTCGGCTTTCTTTGTTGAGTGCTCTGACGAAATTCTTCATAAGTCCGAGCTTGATGTGCAGCGGCGGAAGTAGAATCATCTGCGGATTCACGAGAGCGTGTGACAGGACGTTGTGCGAACCTGGTTCCAGGCCACGTCTTGCTGGCCAGTCGCGTTGTACGTAGTGTTGCTTGTCTGCTCGGCTGTCCCACAGACAGAGAAAACAGGGGATTTGGTGTAGCCGCCTTGTAGACCCAGCACTAGGGCTATAACCTATAAAAATATATATATATGTATCAGGGCCTAAATATATATATATATATATATATATATATATATATATATATATATATATATATTTGTATTTTTTTTGTAGACACGAACATACCTTTAGGTCTCCGCATATCATCCAATTGTGATGTTTGTACTTCAAAGCAGTTAGCAAAAGCTCCATGTTACTATAACTTTCAGTCATCTGCACCGAGTGACCCACCGGAACAGACGCGACCTTGTTACCATTGTAGAGTAGTACTGCTTTCAAGCTTCTGCTTGAGGAGTCGATGAAGAGCCGCCATTCTGTAGGGTCATACGCTAAACCCATAGCTGCAATGAGGCCGTTGACGTTGTTACAGTAAACCAGCGAAGCTTCTTCGTCCAACGTGAAATATTCTCGAAACTCTTCTTCGCGGCTGCGATACCAGAAGAATGTTGTTTCTGGAGCTAACAAACGATTTTCGCGAAGACGTGACCCTAGCAACTGAGCAGATTCTTTGGACAAGCACAAATCTCTTGTCAAATCGTTCAACTCAGCTTGGCTCAAGAGTTTGGGTTGACTTGTCTCGGCAGTAGGTTGGTATGTACCAGATATGTCACCGTCATCCATTTCTTCATCTAAGTCGGACGACGAATCAAAGTTGTCGGGCGGTGTTGGAATTGGAATTTCTGGTCCATGAGACACTGGCTTTATGGCAGATGGCACGTCTGGATACTTTACGTGTTGCTTGTTTTTTCGATTTATGCCTAAAAGGAAACAGATAAAGACAGATAAAGATAAGATAAAGACATATCCCATATATTGTCAGGCATATTTTTGTAAGTATAAAATGAAATTATACTAAATTCATACTAACTTACCTTGTAGGTTTGTCATACAGAAATAACAGTCAGTAGTATGATCTCTTCCTTCCCTCCACACCATTGGGACACCAAAAGGTAGACACTCTACCTTCTTGTGGCTCCAGCGCCGCAGACTTTCAACGCACGTTTTGCAACATATGTGAGGGGCAAAGGCTTTGTCCTGGTCACCAAGTTTAACTCCAAAGTAGGCGTGATAGCTTTTCCTCACAAAATGTGTGATGTTTGACTGCCGGTCTGACATAGTGACTTTACCACAGATGTAGCAGAACCTGTTTGGGTCATTCTTGCACATTCTATTCATGCTGAAAAACAGTAATGATAATCGTAATTAGAAATAAGTTGTGTCTGTTTATTATATAGAGCTTGGCTAACACTTGGCTAAAATGTAAGTCTGTTTTAAAAAAATAAACTTGCTCATTTCATAACGACTATCTAATTTTTTAAAAATTGAGATAGCATAAAAACCTGACCTGATTGAGCAAAATGAGTTACATTTTTGAATTCAGCATGCAAAACATAAAAGAACAACTAAAAAAACCTTGACCTCAAAAATGACGCAGACCAGTGTTATCTTTACAACTTCTCTCTCAAATAAAAATATTAGGAAACGAGCTACATATACCATTTTTGCGCCATCTATGAGAGAAAGTAATAAGGTTTCATGTGGTAGTTGTCAAATGTCAGCTTATTTTACAGGGTGTAAACAAATTACGAAATTGGTACGAAATTCCTTTAACATGCATTTCCCAAATCGGTGGATTGGCCGTGGGGGCCCGTCTCTTGGGCGACCAGATCACCAGACATAACACCCTGTGACTTTTTTATATGGGGTTATGTAAAAGACTGCGTGTACACAACTCCAGTGGCCAACATCGACGATTTAAAGATCAAAATTGCTGCTACTGTTGCAAGAGTTGACGTTAAAATGTTACAGCGTACATGGATGGAGATAAAATAACGTTTGGACGCCTTACGTGTGACAAATGGTGCCCATGTTGAATGTGTTTGAGGTTATGTGAAACTTTATTAATTTCTCTCACAGATGGCGCAAAAATGGTATGTGTAACTCGTTTCCTAATATTTTTATTTGAGAGAGAAGTTGTAAAGATAATTTGTGTAAACCCTGTATTTAAAAACGTATTTGAAAATATGTATTTATAATTACAAGATATCAATAATAATGTATTTAAATATGCATTTAAATACCCTGAAAAAATGTATTTATAAATACAGTATTTAAATACAAATTGTACTTAAATTTGTATTTAAGTATTTATCAAATACATTACTGCCCATCTCTGCAAGGAACCTAAGACTCCAATGGAATTATCTTAACACAGACTGTCACGCCTTTCTCTTTCAAGGTCTTCTCTCTGCTCTCTCTTCAACGCTACAATTTCTTCGTTCAGAAGAGACTTCGAATTTCCATCTTGTATCGGGATGGAACATTTCTCTTCTCTTTTCCGCAAGCACCTGGAACTACACAAGTTTACACATCTTATTCTATGAGTTTTATTAAATTTCTACCTAGTTCTTATCACTTAAGTACCCTAGGTAGCCTTTTTATCCTTAATAAATTCTAAATTTATAAAATCTATCGTTTATCGAAAATTACAGTATTTCTCCGCAGTTTAACTGGTCGAAGAGAGGACTTAACGCGTGATCACTAGTTTGTTCCTGATTGGACAATTCCGTGGTGTGACATCATGTGACCCTGATCCTACACCTCTATTGGCTGTTTGTCACCTCATCCCAATGTCGGTACGCATGCGTTTTGCGCCCTCGAACTATGCTCATGTAAACGAATGTCGTTTGGATAATAGGTCCACACACACACACAAACATATTAAACCTAACGTATTTTTCATTTGTATATTTCGGATTCTATATTTTATATTTATTAATAACCACAATTTTTCAACCTCAACATAAGTATGATCGAGTGTGTGATAATTCACAGATGAAGTGGAGTAATTTTGTTTGCGAGATAAAATTTTTGATACCGCGGAACATGAAAAAATTGATAAAAAAAAAACTAGGAACATTTTTACTGTCCGATAAAAAGACAGTTTGATCCTGATTAGGTTAGGTTCGGTTAGTGAGTACCTCACTATTTAATAACTTAACAGAAAACACCCTTCGATATATTCGTCCTTATCTTTTGTACTATGCATAGGATAGTTGAGAAAAGTCTACCGTTCGTTTGGAAAACTTTAACCAATAAAAAATTAGTTTAACTCCAACATACTCGTATAATGTAAAACATCAAAGGATTTGAGGAAAATAAAAAAGGTTAAAATACAAAAGTTTTCTTGCATTTACTTACAAAATTACTTAATACTTTGTGTGTCCACCTTTTGCTTGAATGACTTCAATTATTCGTTTTGGGTATTTTTCTACGAGGTTTCGACATCTCTCAGTAGAAATTTTAGCCCATTATTCTAAAGAAAATTGTTGCACTTCATTCAGATTCGAAGGGTTTTTCTTGAGAGCAGTTTTTTTTAAAAATTAAATCATAAATTCTCGATTAAATTGAGATCTTTGACTTTGATTGGGCCATTCGAGAAGCTTGAAATTCTTTGGTTGAATCCATTTCATGGTGCTCTTACTTTTATGTTTTGAATCATTATCTTGTTGCAGTACCCAATTCAAAGTTCCATTGATGACAAGCTTTCGTGAATCAGAAGCATTAAAACAAACTACCATCACCATTTTTAACCGTGGGAAAGATGTTTTTTCCTTGAATGTAGTACTGTATTTGATTTTCGCCAAACATACCGTTGCTCGTTGTTCTCAAATAACTCAAGTTTGGTCTTGTCAGTACAGAGAACTTTCTTCCAGAATGCAAATTCATCATTTTGATGATCCTTGGTGTATGCTAAACGTATTTCTTTGTACACTTTTCGTTGTAGAGGTTATTTTCGTGCAACTCTTCCATATACTGTAACTCTTTCCAGACTCGTGTGCAAAAATAACAGATCTCTTAATATCTGTTGACAGCTCTTTATCTCGACAACCCATTGCTTACTTATGACTTTTATGTTTGTGTTCTTGGCTACCTTACGTTATCGCGACATTCCGTAAGGTACACACAGATATTATCACGACAGGAACGTTCGATTAACGACATTAGTGATGTAGCCACAATTTTTTTTATATAATTGAAAATCATTAAATATCAAAGCTATATTGAACGTTACGCGAAGTTAGGTTACGCTACACTTATTTAATTAAGTTAAATATCACCGTCCGCAGTTAAAATTTAAAAAAAAAATCGCGGTTTTGCTCACCTAAAAAAATCGGTGACTAGTCTGTCTCACTGGTTGCTTTAAAGCTCTCAGCTTTGTCTGCTTGCGGTTGCTGAGAGCTTGGTTTGAATTTTGCCCATTTAGCTTAAAAACTACCACGTTATTTTACCGTTATTCGCGTTCAGCATTATCAGACGCTAAGTTATCATCTCATTCATATATATAGCCTGCAGAAGCAATCCTTTGAAACCAGCGCCGTTCGACCTCAGCCGGACTCAGTCCCTCAAGCAACACCTCAACAATACTTGAAGCGAATCAACACTTGAGGCGACATCCTTCTGACCTTGGTTTAACTCATCCTTCACCTCAAGTTGATCGGCGCCCGGGATCACTTTAACATATTGCTTCCCAAATCACTCGGGAAGCAATATTTTAAAGTGATCCCTCCTGGGAAGCAATATGTTAAAGTGATTAACACTGGGAAGCAATATGTTAAAAAGAGAAAGGTTGGTTGGTTAGAAAGAGGTTGGTAATCTAGGCTAACTAACGAAAATATCACGACCTAACCTAACCAATCGTCAAGGGCGTACAGTTGACCTAACGATTGGTTAGGTTAGGTCGTGATATTTTCATTAGTTAGCCTTATAAGGCTAACTAAAGAAGGCTGGGGGCCCTGATCTTCAGGTGATCCAAATATTTTACATTCACAAAAAATGACAAAGCATAATAAGTTAAGTTGTCCATAAATTTACATTTTCTCGACTAGCTAATCTCTAAATATTATAAACTATTGTAATGTAACTGTAATTGGTTGTGTAATGTCTATTTTTGGGAAGCAATATGTTAAAGTGATATACACTGGGAAGCAATATGTTAAAGAGAGATTCCTGGGAAGCAATATGTTAAAGTGATCCGGCGCCCGTTCAACAAGTTTAATATAGGCCCCCCTACCGCCTTCAAGGTCATCCTCGACGTCATACGTCACGCCTACGAGGAAGTACACCAGTACGGTCTAACTTCAACTTCACGCGAAGGGCTTACAGTCTACAAGGTCAACCTTCAAGTATCTCTTCCATCTTCAGGGGTATTCAGTATTTCGGTAAGCCTACCCTCTTTGCTCTGTCTCAAGCAATTCACGCGAAGCCTACACAGTATAACCGTAGCGTCGTGATTAGGCTATACCGAAAGTGTCTCCACAATCGTTAAAACTAACTTTCTCATTAAAACTGCAGTAGGCCTATTTTCAAGTGTCATTCCAATACCGTTATTTTGTATCATCCTCTTACTGTGATCATCGTGCAATTTACTTATCATGCATCCTACTGTTTGTGTTCTTTTAGGCATGTTCCATGTCGCATATCTTATTAGCCTATCTAGTCAGTGTATTACGTAAGCCATTTACAGTACCTACCGTATGTGCATAATTTCTGTTATCAATATGCTTCATATTTCATGCTGCGTTCCATTTTGTGCATAACTCATTAGCCTATATAAAATTACCTAACAATTAAGCTGTATAACCATTTCCTTATTTGCTAATCCTCGGTTATCTTTAGCATAATATAAATGCCGTTATATTATTGTTAATCATCGTAAATACCTTCATTGCGATGTTAATCACTATAACTACCGTTATTGCACTGTTATTCACTGTGAAGAAATAAGTGATTTATTTTCTTAATTAAACACAAACAACAAGGTGATTTTTCTAACCTTATTAATATTGTTTGCTTGGGTGTAATCCAAGCTGGTGACCTCTAGTTATTCATATCATTTCATTAAGTAAATATAGTAAGCCTACTCCATTAGCCACATCAAATTGGTTAATACTAGGCCTACTATATATATATATATATGTGTGTGTGTGTGATAAAGAGAGACAGCCAGCTCACTCGTCTTAACGGTTTTCTATTTTTTGTCACCGCATTAATGATTTTGTGGTGATGATCACGTTGTTTCATTACTGGCCAATCTTCCTGAATCTCATTTTTTTGTATTGCTATTACTACCAGTATTAATAATAACTAATAATAATGAAGTAATTTTTAATTCAAAAATGCTTCGAGAAAGAAACGTAATGAAATGAAATGAAATTCGTAGTTTTTTTCAAACTGAATTTTAATTAAGGGGGAGGTGGTCTTTGGTGAGGGGGGAAATGATGGATTGGGTGGGGGGAAGCATTAACGAGCTTTATGGATTAGAAAGATTTTAATTAATTTAAAGAAATTAAAATATCCTATTTCAAGGTTCAACAGTTCGGTGACAAATTTGCCAAACCGTGATTTATTTCTGAAAACATAACGGCAGATGAGAATAAGCGAATTTTAAATTCCCTTTTTTTCTCTCTTTTGTCTGTCTGTCTAACAAAGAGTGGAAACTTTTAAATAGTTGAGGGTTTTGCATGTACTGTATTGGATGAGAGTCTCGTGGATTTGAGAATGGTGTGAGAGGAGGAAACCTTGTAAATAGCTGGGGTTCTTTGTACAGGATATACTGTATTTAGAGTGGTTGGATTCTCATTTTGAACATGGATAGCCTAGTAAGGATTAAGTACCTGGTGGCTTTGAGTTATTCTTAGGATCCTTATGTTATATATGTCCTGTCTGTCTCGTTTTGGTCTTTTTATTTTCTGTTCATTTCCACATTGAATATAATTTGTATGACGTTGAATTGGATGAAATTGAAACGGAACTTTGTGATTTTGTTTCAAGGAAATTATTTTTCATGTTAGATTCCTCCTCAAGTAAAATGGACGTCTCGAAAAATTAGTTGAAGTGTATTACTAGCAAAACCTCTTTCTGAGATTTCAAACAGAACGGTCTCGGCTCAAATCTCGGCCTTACGATTGGGAGACAGCCAAACACAGTTAATTTTCTGTATTGTGTTGCAAAGACTGGTTTAAAATATCTTTAGTTAAAATTTTTTAATTTATAGCAAATAAATTATAAGATCTGCAGATTTTATGTACTAATAAATAAACAATTTGGGGAAAAAGTTCGCCTAGAAATATAACATTTCTAAAAGGCATAAAAATTTATTAAATTGGTAATATTGTACTAATTTGCTTTTTTTTATGGGGGGAGACATTTTGTTCTTTTTGACGACAATAATAAAGTTTCAAACAAAATCCAGTTATTACTAATTACTAATTTTTTATGATTTTTAGAAAAAATTTTGTTGGAGAATATTTTTCCCAAATTTTACTCAGAAAATTATAGAAGTTATTGTGAAAATTCCAGCATCGCAAAGTTCCGTCAGCGACACGAACGAAAAATGAACAATCAACCCAGGAAGGCCATAAGTGGTTATAAAATAAACACAAATAGTAGTTGATCGCCAAATGAGCAACAGTGCTTTGCGTTTGCTGTGCAAGGACTGTGGACGTGACAAATTACTTTAAGTTTCCACAACAAAAGGTTATTTGCATAAACCTGTCGACAGTGTTCGTGTAGCTGTGTGCGGAAACCAAGTTTACAGTAACCACTATCAATCGATGATTAACTTGAACTGTGGAAATGGTACATACATTTATGACCTTTTTGGAGGTTTTTTCTTGGACGAGTTCATTTAATGAATTCATGGTGCATGGATCAACGTGGGTCTGGAAAAGCAACAACCCAGTTTGAGGAATGCTGGTTGTAACTTACAGGTCAATATGGTGTCCTGTTTGTCTCACCATTGTTCCAACTGGGAACAATCTGGTTAAATTTGCAATTGTTGAAAGAAGACTGTTCCACGTATCAGACCTCCGAAACTGTCAGTGTATGGAAAAGACAAAAGACGCTGCAAACACTCTTCATCTCGTAGAATCCCCCATCCTGAGCCTTCTTGAATACGTCTCGGAGCACTTTCATCGAAAAGTAGAAAACGAAAGCCTTCCCCTACATCTGTTGTAGTCTTACAGGAAAATTTAACAACTTTGCCGAGGTATTGACCGTGCCTCCCCACGCCTCCCCGAAAAAAAACTTTGCTTATGAAAAGACGCGTCTTTGCCCTTCATGAGACCCATGAAAACTTACTCGATGTTAATTAACTGTTTTTCTACAGTATATTTTATGAGCCTCAATTAAGTTCATCCATCTATCAAAGTGCGCTCATTTCATCCGAGGTGAAAGGGCTCCCCTATAATTACTTTTTACATACAGTATTAAGCAATTTTTTGGAGGATTCGTTTCAAATCTATTAAACATTGTTATTTACATTAAGATTCGATGCAGCATAAAAGTATTAGAATCTGTATACCGGGTGATTACAAATGATCTTCCCGATTTTAAGCATTTATTATGAAAAATAACAAAGCTACAGCGAAAAGCAAGATATACAAATAAAGAAGAACTTAAAAAGTTTTATTTACAAGCTATTGAAGTTCAATATTAGCTCCTTTCGTGGCTCTACAGATGTCAAAGCGATATTCTTTCTCGCCATACATTTTCTAACAGCCTCACGTATCCTTTCCTACAAATGTTCCAAAGTTGTTGCCATTAGTAGAACAAAAACTTCATTTTTGACATAGCCCCAGAAGAAGAAGTCAAGGGGGTCGATCGAGCGAGGCCAAGGAATGGGCTAGGGTTGCACCGACATGTAATTTGACCGACTACCGATTAATCGGCCGATTATTAAGAATTTTAAATCCTATTAATCGGTACCATAAAGTAAAGACATCACCACAATGTTATTATCGGCTTAGCTGCGCTGCTCACCTGCCATCTCCTATACGGGGAGTAAATGGTTTTAGTGATACCTACCCTTAACAAATCTAGTATATTATCACCTTTGCTTGGTTGTAAATTATATGAAATCGCTCGGTATTTGTATTTCTCTTTTTCCTTGTGGTCATCTTGGATGCTAGTGTGAATGACAGTGTTAATAAAGTTAGTGTACCACCCAAGGGTACCCGACCTCTCGAGCCCTATCTAACCTCACACTAACAGCCTATTTGGGCCCTTAGTGTCTAAATATCATTATAATTTGTATTTATTATAAATTATACTTTTTTGTTTTTTATTTTTAATTCTCATCAAACAAATATGTTTGGTTGTAAATGTTTCTGTGTTTAAGTAGCACAAAAACACATCCTGGGCTTGCCTGAACGTGAATTGAAAGAAAACATGACACACCGTATACCAGTTTGTGCCGTAATTTGTGTCAGTAATGTCCATGATACAGAAACACTAAAAACAAATAAAATATTTCTTTGTAAAAGTGTTTTATAAAGTCGAGCAGAACAATGTACGGAAAGAAATGGGTCGCAGTTATATCAGAAGGTGGTTATCTGGCATGTACTACACAATGCTGGCTCATATTACGTCTTAATTTTGACAGTACTGCTTTCAAAGTTAGTGCAACGTTGCAAACACCAGAAATTACATTATATTTTATTGATAGCAGTAACAATCATTCTCAGATACATAGTCTCACCAGTTCTCGCTATCTCTCGCATCTGGCACCATCTAGAGGTTCAAGTTGGCTTGAGAGTAAAGGACCTCGCACACTGTGACACGTGTTCGTTCCTGTCAGTTCGCCTGCAGAAACACGTTAGCACATGCCAGTTTGAGCGTGTGACAGTGTGAGAGATCGGTTTGACGGCTTGCGGAGGCCTACAGCCTGGCTTGTACTAGTTTAGTCAATGCTTGAAATCTGGACTGTCAGGTCAATTTGAGCGTGTGTGGGCATTCGCTCCAACTTAGGCTCAGGCCCTTAGCTTGTGTTCGTATTTTTTTTCGGATAAAGCATTGAAAAACACTACTGGTAGATGCTAGCCTCAGAAGAGTTGTTTGGGACATGATGTATTAGCGGTCAAAATGCATAAAGTGACATGGCTTGCCCCGGCAATGGAAACTAAGTTTATATAATGTATTTTTAGTCGCTCTTTCTTAATATGTTATCCGTTTCCTGTGCAAATGCAAGACTATAGAAAAAATTACGCTACATTTTTATAGTGAATCGCATCTTCTGAACTGGTAATTTCGCGTACCCCTTCATAAGTTTTAGTTCCCTAAAATGTCCACGTGTGAAGGTTGTGCTGTTTCATTCTTAAATGCCATAGAACGTTTTGGCCATAATAATAGTGAATCAATCAAATGTTTTCAATTGCATGGTGTGCTACCAAAGTCTAGAAACTGTCCTAAGTGTTCTAAACCCTGTTACTATCGCGAAGATTGTCAGGCTTTCTATTGTAACCGGCAAAAGACAAATCCGAAAAATAAGCGTGTTGTCCGGTGTAACTTTCTTTGTACCATTCGGAAAGGAACATGGCTTCACAAGGTGTACATGGAACCATGGCAAAATCTTCTCTACGTAAATGTGTTTCTAACTAAATATTTGTGCCAATCTTTTGTGGAAGACGAATTAGAACTCACGTCTCATAGTGCAGTGGACTGGAAATCTTTTTGTTCTGAGGTCGCGAATAATTGGCTAGTAAACCAAGAACCAATCGGCGGTCTAGGCAGAGTTTGAGAGATCGACGAAAGTAAATTTGGTAAAACGAAATATAATCGGGGTCGTTTAGTGAAGGGAGTGTGGGTCTTTGGGGGTATTGAGAGGGGTGCCAGTGAAGGGTCGGTCGGCAGAAACCCTCATTCCGTTAATCAACAAATATATCAAACCTGGTTCTATTGTGCATAGTGACTGTTGGCGGGCATACAGTACTCTATCAGAATTAGGTTATACTCATCTTACGGTAAACCATTCCCAGAACTTCGTCGACCCTGAAAGCAGAGCTCTCACACATAATATCGAGAGACTTTGGGAAGACGTGAAGAAGTGGGTACTTAGGGCTGGGAATAGAAGCCATAACACTGGTCAACACTCATTTTATTGCCAATCATATTAGAGTGATTTTGGGGTAACTTTGTGGTGCTGATTCCGAATATGACATAGGTTTTGCTAGATTGGCTCTAATTTATGAGATAATTGGTACCCCATTGAAACACGTAAAAATGCAAAAAATTTAATGTTCAGGCGGAGCCTACTTACAAATCGCATTGAAATTGTCTCAAATCATACAAAAGTAAACACATGAAATACATAATGGCATTTTATTCGGTCTCACCATCTAGAATGTTCCGGTAGTTTCCCATATGCACGCGTTATGGTTACGTTTCCTATTAATTGAGGGTATTCATTATCTCAAGAACTAGAGCCAAATCGGAAAAACTACTTTCATTTTGGAATTCAGCAACCCCAATATACCCTAAATTCGTACGAATTTCCTTGGCAACGAAACAAAAAATTTTTTTTGTTGAGCTGTGTAATTATTCCCAGTACTTTTCCCGCTACCTGTTCATTAACAGCCACACACGGACACGCCGACTTCACCATTTTCTTAAACAAGCTGCCCTTCTTTATCCACATAAGAATAATCCAAGATAAAAATAGTATATTATTTTGATTTCTTAGGTTAGGTAGTCAAAAAATAAATTTTTCTAGTATATTTTGGTATGCTCTGTTGAAATATAACCTTTATTTCCTGTGCAAATGGAAAATATATATGATTTTTGGTGCATTATTTTAATGTACCGAAAATCATATTTCTTTTCATTTGCACAGGAAATGAAGGTTATATTTGAACAGAGCACGCCAAAATACACTAGAAAAATGTATTTTTGAATTCAACTTCAGGCCATGTCATTTTCTGCATAATGATCGTATTAGCAGTATCATAAACTATGGTAGTACTGTATGGTCTACATAAGTTAATTAGCCTACAGTATTGAAAGATATTGGATATGTGTGTGTGTGTGTGTGTGTGTGTGTGTGTGTTATAAAATAATTATTGCTACAATAATTATTATTTTAAATTTTAATTTGTTTTGCAGATCTACTGTTAACCATTTTGATGAAACAAAATTATTTATATTGTTTAAATATGTGTTATTAAAAACTTGAAAGAAGTCATTGAAAAGACTTGTAGGCTTGTTGACTATGTAGGCTTGTTGACTATGTAGGCTTGTTGAATGTTAATGTAATAAAAAAGTTGAAATATTTTTCTTGACTGCAATAAAAGGCAATGTTTATGTTTAATATTCTAATTTTAGAGTTGAATTTGAATTACTTAGGTTGATTAATCATGATTGATTCTTCCTTTGAAAGCAATGAGTAATAAAATATATTTTCAGTCCAAGTCAGGTAAGCCAAACATAAAACAACAATCAATAAGGGCTTGAGAGTAAAAGTTTGTTTTTAGTTATGTTCCTTAACTACTAAAAAAAACCTTAATTTTCTTCCATTTTTTAAAAATTTTATTTCAAAATCCTTTCAAAATATAAAAAAAATTAAAACAGTTTTACACAATCTTCCAAGTTAGTAGTATGACTACAAAATGTTCAAGTGCATATGCAATTGCAATGTTGATCAATTGTTGTAAGGTGCCAGCCCTCTTCCGCCCATGAAGCGGGGAGAGGGGTTCTAGCGTTGTAATTACTGGGCCTGTAGGCCTCAGCACCTCAATAAAACTATAGAAAAGAACACAGCCATAAAATCTTGAGCTTCACATTGTGTCAAAATGAGTCTTACAACGGCGAATTTTTCGTTTCACTTACTTTATCCACACATTCGCTTTAAGAGTGATTTACGCGTTAGGTCTTTTTTCTATACTCTTGTAGGGAAGACAATTTTAGCTTGGCGAGTAATTCACCCAAAATTAGAAGAACGATTTCGCTTCTAAGTGCACACACGATTTGAATTTGCCATTACGGCACAATATATGTATTGCAAACTTCCACTAAGAACTCGTTTTTTGTTCTTAAAAAGAAATAAATTTAATTTCCTTATTTAAAATTCAACACAGGTTTTGTGAGAGAGATCATTGATCATTAAAATGAATAAACGCATACATGCTAAAATTTTGATTGAATTATCTTTAGAGTAACAGTTGGTTCTCTACCCGGCCTTTAGACCGTATTTTGTAAATAATACAATCTCAAAGAATTAATTGAATCGCATCTGGTTATTTGACCATTTCAATTATAATGTTTAATGCATACCCTAGTTACATTGTTTACCTACTTCCTTTTGACAGTGGTAATTATTCTCTTGAGAATTTGTACATTATACTCTTGTGTATTTTATATTTCTACCGACTGCACGGAAATCTGTCCGTTTTCTAACGGTGAATCTAGGACACACTATTTTCGAGCGTTTACTGACACAAACAGAATATACGGAGTCTCCGTTTCCTTCCGTTATTAAGGAAAGACTATTTCAACTTTGTGAGTAATTTACTCAATACCTTTCAATCTTTCAAAGGTTCAGTGCGATGATTCCTCACCCTGGAAAAGTAGCCAAGGAAATTTTACAGGAAAGGGTAAAATAGATAAACTAGCTTTACAATTACGCTATGCACACGTAGAAATCGTAACTAGATAGAACCGTTGTGTAAACTAACATAGTAATATATTTGTGCTGATCATATATCAACTACTTGGTATCGTCACAAAAACCTCGAACATATGGTGTTTATTTTATAGAAAATACCTACAGATCTATTTACCGAAGTATCAGGCCAATAATGTCCCATGGCCCACTCCACGCTAACCACAAAAGGTCACTCTCTCCATGTCTACACCTATGTACGCGCAAAGCCACCAGACAGAAATAGAAGGCTCCTCTCACTCTCATTCGCGTGGGCCACTATCAGTAAAGTGATAAAATGCTTCTACAAGAAAGGGGTTAAAACAGGAATTGAAAACGGAAATCAGAGTTTCCACACCATGCCTTCACCCGCAACGTGCACCCAGGCACCCAAGAGAAAGCGAAAAAAAAAGAAAATTACAGCAGAAACGCAACTCCACTTCAACTAATCTATGCCATACATTTTTTTGGTGTGGTGTGGCCGGGGTGAGTTTATTCACTAGGAAATTTTATATTTCTAGAAAATACTTATCTATTCTGTCCTTAGACATGTTAACAAGACAGGCAAGTGTGTGAGCGTGTTTTCTGTAATTGGATGTCTGTCTTGTGTACGTGTCTGTCAACTCTTTGAACGTCATCGAGATTCAACTTGGGTCTCCCGCTGTGAAAGGCGTTTATACAAGTGATATATTGAGTTGTTCGTACTTCGCTGTGTTTTGCCACCACGAGAGTAGAGAAAGTCTCCTTCCGGTGAGGAATATCAGTGGGAGGTTCCTGTATCTATCCCTATGTATTTGCCCCTCATGAAGAGTGAAAGTTTTTCGCGGTGATCACCCGTTGTTGCTACTGCGAATTTAAGAGTTCCCCACTTGGATAGATAGAAAGATAGAATAACCTTTATTAATAATAATAAAATAAATAAATTTTTTCAATATACAATGACATGAATAATTGTGAAGCTCGACTATTTATTTTATTTAAATTGGCCCTTAAGCTTTAGGCTTTACTGCGCTCTTATTAAAAATAAGTAGCTAGTTGTTATAAATTAATAATAATAAATAAATAAATAAGTAAATAAGTATTATTAATAGTTAAAACATATTACAATATTAAACAATATTAATGGACAATATTAAACAATATTAGTGGACATCAATCCTAGATTTTTGTTAGTATGCCATTATTAATCGGGATTTCAACTTGGTTTTAAACAAATTTACATTCACAATATTTTTATATCGGCATGCAAGTCATTCCATAGTTTCAATCCAATGAAAATGGGTAGTTTTTGAGATGAAGACAATCTAAATTGAGGTATAACAAGCTTTGATCTATTTCTGGTCTGATACGAGTGAGTAGTATAGCCGCAAAAGGGGAGAGTGCAAGAATGTTGCAGGTTATTATGTAATGTTGCAAGGGGGTTGTTGCAAAGGGGGGTTGTTGAAAAGGGGGTGGGGGTTGTTGCAAAGGGGGTTGTTGCAAAGGGGGGTGGGGGGAAACTTGGAGGCGGCGTTATCCCCCAAGAGAAAGGAGGAGGAGGAGAGAAAGGAGGAGAGGTGTTCACCTGGCAGGAGCCAAGTGCACATTAAGACTTCAGCCGAGTTGGCGTTGTTTTATAGGCTCCTAATCAGCCAGTTGGCGTAAATGGCTTGAGTTGCCAGATACCGCGATACCATTGTATACATTATTATAGACTCCTAATCAGCCAGTTGGCTGTAATTGGCTGCCAGATACCTCTTTTTAGCAGTATTATTGTATACATTATTATTATATACGCCTAATCAGCCAGTTGGCTGTAAATGAGTTGCCAGATAGCGCCATGTATTCATTTAATCGAAGACAGAGTTGCCAGATACCATTGTATACACTATTATAGACTCCTAATCAGCCAGTTGGCATAGAAGGCTTAAATATTGCCAGATACCGCAATACCGTTGTATACATTATTATATTTCGAATACCGGTAGTAGAAGGCATAACAATAAACAACATTGCATCATTCTTTTTATTATAAATATATAGAAAATAAATATACATTTGAGGAATATGCGTATAACAGAAATATATACACACAATTATGGATATATATATAAAATAAAATATACATTTCAAATAAATATACACTTCAATAGAAATATGTACATAACAGTACAGGAGAAATATACACACACACACAATTATGGTGATATATAAAATAAAATATACATTTCAAATAAATATACACTTCAATAGAAATATGTACATAACAGTACAGGAGAAATATCACGCAAAATATATATATATATATATATATATATATAAACACAAATCAATAGAAATATGCGTATAATCAGTACAGGAGAAATGTCAAGCAAAATATATATACAATTCACTTTTTTTCAAAATACTAAACTCTGTCTTAATCGAGTTTACAATTACATCATTATTGCTCTGCATTACGCAGTATATGCGGCTTAATATATTTCACCGCTTAAAGTATAGGGAAACCTGTATTCGATATGAAGGGCTTTCATATCGTTCAGTACTATTTTTGTTCCCACTTTACAACCGGTTGGTAAGTCATCTTTAAACACGTCTAGAATACAATCAAAAGCACGCACAAAGAGTTCATCGTTAGCTACATTATTAAACACAAGTTTATAAGAACACTTTTCCAATCGAGGGTTTATTTCTACCGACTCGAGCTTTTCAATCGTGAACTCACTCAACATAGCGGCAATTGAAATAATCTTCTAAATCGTTACGACAACTGCGCGTTATATAAAGAAATAGTTCTTCAGGGTGAACGGTGTAGGTGAGCTCAGCATTGTACCGATCAATTGCTTTGTACCAAAGTTCATGGTATTTCAAAGAGTCTAAACTTTTTAAATAAACATCCAGCACTAGACCATTCTCACCAGTCCTACACTCGGTAAACCCATCGAGCAGAGCGGTGTATGCGTATTCAAGTACTGTATCAAAATAAAGCATGTCCGTAACACGCGCGTCTAATATAGGTTTCAGTTTACGGAATCCGACGATTTCAAACATTCTGTCGAGGATGAAACGGTTTCGCGTAGGAATAAGAGCGTTATTATCAGAAGCATTCTTCCACATCAACCGTATATCAATGCACGGCCGATCGTTATTTATACACAACGTACATACAACGGCGTATGAGGGTGCGTCACTAATCTGCTCTCTTCTTGTACCTACGTTAGCAGGTATTTTATAACGATCTTCACTCCACTTCTCAACTATCACAAAGATTCTATTCATCTCCTCGATACTTAAATAAACCCGTTTGTTTGTCGGTCTACATTCCGTTTCCAGTACATAGCTAATGGTACCGGAATTACGCCTGAACACGCGCAACGATTTCGTCACGGACACATCGTACGAAGCGTTGAGAATGCTGCTCAAAGGAAGTTCCATCGTATTCGAAGAGCGCACGTCCACTCGGCTCAAGCTCTGAGATAACTATGAGCCGTGTGAGGCACGCAGGTAGGCAGGAATGGTTCGACGGGCGGCTGACTCGATAATACGTGAATGGGCTTGTTCCGCGAGTCGAATTGTTGTACCGGTACAAGAATATCACTACCAGCCTACGCACCAGACAGTTTGGATAAGAACTAGGAACATTTTACTAAACATCTCCACACTCCGGCGCACTATTTGAGAGGAACATATGTTCATATTTTTCCTTTCTGCCCATCAAACGATACTCGTCTCTAAACTCTGTTAAAAATTCACGCAGGGCACTAGCCACAATCTCACTACGAACCTCATCATGATATACGTTAATATAGTGATAAAAATACTTAAGATTGTCCATGATCACGAGATTCACATTTCCAGTCGTAGGGTATGAGTAATCGACATGGTGTAGCATGACGTAATACCGCTTGTCACACCACCCATCAGCAAGACTCATTATCCATACCTGCTGCTTCTCTTCTGCACGCGTTGTTTCTTTTACTTCACGGTGTATGTGAGACTTTATAAAGTTTAGCTCTGCAGTATACTTCAGCACATCGTCTGTGCAACGAAAGCCTTCAACGGTCTCACCAGAACATCCGTAGAGTATTTGTACATCTTGGAACTTCGCACAATCCAATGTGTTTTTAAAAGAGGCATAGGAGGGATGAATAGGAAGTTTTTCGGTATCCACCACATCCTGGCACTTTACTGAATACCATTTCGTAAACGTTGTACAAGCAATATTAAAGGTAGCCATTTGAATAACGTCTGATCTGAATACACGTCTGATCTATCGGGCTTACTGCGGTCGACTGACCACGCAGGGACTCCCAGATAGTAGCATGACTCACGGTCTTACAGTGGGCGGAGCTTAGAACTTTCACCTACACACAACACACACACACACACACACACACAAAGGAGAAAGTGAAACGCTATTTGAAACATGATTTATTTAATAAACGAGATATTCAAGATATATATTTACAAATACGATTTAATAAACGAGATATTCAAGTTATATATATATATTATATATATATATTTACAAATAGATACGATTATATACAAGACGTGTGAGTTAGAAGCATCATTGGTATCCAAAGGGTACGGTATCATAGGTACCAGGTAACTGGTAACGTTTCCTATAGGTGTTACGGCACACCATCGTACCCCTAAGTTCCTTCACGCCTCCCAGCTTCTGCGCCCGAAAATTGTGGGTGCCTACAATTAGTTGGTGAGGTTGTTCATCCAAACATACTAGATCCTTCAACGACTCAAAGTTAACAACCTCCCGATTCGCATGGTTGAGCGTAATACCCTTTGCCTTCACGATATATTTCATTTCATCCCCCACCCTGACCCGTACCGCATAATTCTTAGGTCCTGTTGAGGCAAAAGAGTCGGCGTATGCGTTGTCCCCATACTCATCCTTGATCTCATCAGTGAGCTCGCCGAGGAACTCCCCAATAGTGGGCATGTATTCACCCTCCCTCTCTGTGAATATCACGCTATCTGTATCGGCATACAATACTCTCCGCCCAAGAGAATGCATTAGACCCCAAAGTTTTATACGGGCGTAGGCTGTTGTGAAGCTGGCCACAGGTATGTTTGTAATCCTTGAGGTATCTGTGGCAAATTCAGTGTTGTTGTACTTTATTACGTAAGTATTACCTACATTTACGATCTCCATGACCTCTTTATCGGGGGCTTGGCATAATCCCAGACATCGCTATAACTTTGTGCCAAATGAATGCTCCCTCTGCCGGTATTCTGCGCAAATTTTCCCCATAGACTGTTTAGACACAACTTTGCACTAAAGCGCTTGCCAGGATTCTTTACAATTTGGACACGATCAAGTTGTATACCTTCGCGGTCGCGGTAACGTTGAATATAGGCAGACTTTTCATCTTCGGTATCAACTCCTCGCGGATACCCTGATGCCTCAACCTTATCCTTCAAAAAGGTGTTTATATATGGTGTGAAAAGGTTGGGTAGCTTCTGAAACCTCCACACCTCATGTATCTTCAGTATTCTATAACCATGGCGCACGGCTAGGGCCAACTCAGGACTTGTATATACGCCTCTGATCTTACGCTGGTGGGGTATATGGTTACATTCGCCGTTATCCTCTTCCGCGCACTTCACGCACAGGGGAAACATGAGCTTGTCGTCGATAACGACAGGTAAGATCGGCATCCATAAATTGCGTGGGGGGAGTACGTCTACGAAAGAGATCCCAAAGTAACGATCATTCAAATTTTTTGAAAATTCATTGATGGATGGTAGGCTAGGCCCCACCAGTTTCTCAGGAGCGCCCACGGGGTACGGATTGCTCTTCATCACGTATGGGTATAAAGAACAGAAATCGTAGTAATGGAGCTTCACGCCCTCCGTAGGTGGGAAGTATAGTCTGAAAGGATTTGTACGTCCTCCAACAAGCTATCACCACATTTGAGAGGATCCAGCACCATTGAACGCTTGATCGCTTTTATTTCCTCACGGTACACCTCGTCTGTCTCCATCCGTGCATCATATTCATGCTCCCACAAGACTTTGTGAGTGAACTGTGATCCTATAAGTTGATCGCGGGTGCGGGTCGATGCAAGACAGTCGGCAGGAGACCTACCGTTGATATCTCCGGTGACTCCGCACTCAGGACGGGGCATCCATGCCACCAGCAACCGTTAAAGGAGTACACAGTCTTCACACCAGTGACACGGTTTTCACTTAACCCATCAACCCAAAAAACACGTCCATTAATCTTAATGGGTACTTCACCCGTGTTGCGGGCGTGCTTTGTATACACCTGTCTGTTGCTGTAGGTGTATGAGCCAGTAAATAGCCTTGTGCCCGTAACTGCGGGGATTGTTTCGGTGAATAATGGCTAAGGTGTCTTTCGGCATGAAGTTATTCTTGAACACCGTAAAACTAATGATGCGATGGTGGTTGCGACTTGCAGTGGATCGCATTTGAAACGGGCTATGTACATCCTTCTAAAGGCCTGGAAACATACTCTAAGCACGCGCACATCATTCACGCAATAACGCTCACATTCATCAACTATATTATAAGGGTTACTTTCATTAAAACTGTCGTAGTATCGATCAAAGTCTTCACGTTCATCCATGCAGTCAAAATAATGTTTGGGGGGTGGTGGGCCTACGTAGTTTAAAGTCTCGCTGGTGAGGAAAGTGTATGGGAAGTATCCTTTGGAAACTTCAGCTGCTACTCCCATCACCTTGGGTAGCTTTGCTAATTTACAAGGTGTGAATAATAAAGTATCTTTAAATTGTACATTGCCTCTTATCTGCATCTGTATTAATTTGTTGCCTCTTTTCAATGGATCACCTGTAAATATCTCAGAGGATTCGTGTTCAAGCAACTCCTTATAAAGGAACTGCGTGTCAAACTTTGCCCCGTTATGGGCGAGAATATACACAGTCATTTTTTTGAACTTGTCGGCTAACTTGACAATATAGGACACAAATAGTTTCACAGGACTATCGCTGACATTCGTTTTAAAAACGTTTGTCCGTTTACCACATTTGGGGCACTCGTCACATTCGATATCCATACACTCATCACAGATACTCTGGCTCACAAGTAAATGTGGAATTACCTCTTTGGTTTCAGCGTTCGTATATGTTTCTATATCGTAGTATACAGTTATACAGGGGTTATTTTTAGGCTTAGCATCTTTCATATAACATACATGCTTTACTCCATCCGCCTTATATTCCTCCTGGCATGTAGGACAGTGAATTACGTCACACTTGTGCTTAAATTTTCCCCAATTATCCATTGTGTGAAACATACCACATTCACAGATTCTCATTTTCCTGCACGTGCCAATTGATTTATGGAAATCAAAAAGCTATTATTGAAAAATGTGCGTCTACACACATCACAGTCTCTCTTCTCAGCTTCAACTACACGGCTTTCACATTTGGTGCTTTTACACTGCTCACATACCATGTGACATTCTTTACAATGTCTCACTATATCATCCGCAAACTCGAGGCACCCCTTACACAAATCATGATGTCTCCCATATTTTCGACTTTTGTCATAACTCGCGTAAAGCCACCTTATATTACGGATGGGGAGATACGTTGTCCCTGACAATCCTAAAATAAGTAGGGGCCTTGTACGATCTCTCACACAGCTTTTAAAAACATACACAGTCCTACGACGATCATCCAACCCAAACACAACTATGCGGACATTCATTTCCTGTTCTACCCTTCTCAGCTCTTCAGGACCCATATTACAGTCAAATTCAAGTTCACAGTCTTCAGCTAGTTTACGGGCATGCTCCACGACTGTAGGCAACCAAATTTTTTGAGTTCGTGTATTTTGTACAGTAAACATACGTGCTAAGAGTACTGCTATAAAGCCGCAACCACGATCGACGTTTATATGCCGTCTATAAATAGCTTGAGAATTGAAGTTAAGAGTATACAGTATGGCACTATGACCCGCAACACGGTATACATGGTCAATATTTACCGTGAAGTTGTCCATATTGAAGGCTATACTACTTTGGGCGGCTTGCATTATACGCCCTATATATATTCTACATCTTCAGCCGCCAAACGTCTAAATGGCACTATCACCCAATAATCGTCTACATCACCGTCATCTGACCCGAATCCAAAGGACATACTCGTCCTGACTTCACGCTCGTCACGATTCTGAAGAGCAAACTCTATAATACGCTCTACAACCAGGCGTAGTCCGCGCTCAATACCATTGCTATACATGACTCTAGAATCTACCCTGACTCTATACCGATTTCTAGTCAAGGCTGGGGTGGGGGCTGCGGATCGCACCAATTCCAGCGTTATACCATCCTCAACAGAACGGGGGCGGATGAATTAGTGGATATATTAGCGGAAGGTGCTGCTGATGGGGGCCCTGTTGCGTAGGAGGTTGATGGTTGGGGCTCTATTATTGTAGACTTAACAGAACGGGGGGCGGCGGATGAATAAGGGGATATATTAGGTGCTGCTGGGGGTGTTGTTGCGTAAGAGGTTGAGGGTTGGGGATCTATTACCGCTGCAACAGACGCGTATTTCGGTCGCTTTATACCTGACGTGGGTATCTCATACCTCCGCTTTGGACGTGTTACCGGTATCGCTGGTGAGGGTTCAGGGGAGGAGATCACAACTACACTGTCGTCGAGGTCATCCGTAATGATGGGCTGCTCTACCTCATCGTCATTCACGGTTCTGTGGGAGAAGAAATATAAGGATCAGCACTCAAAATTTGTAATATTTTGTAAATGACTCACTTAGGAGTGTGACGTGTTAGAAATGGACTCTGTAGAAAAATTCAGATTCACGAGCCCATCCACATGTATTATATCTGGACCTACAGGATGTGGTAAAACTGTGTTTATGCTTAAAATCATTAAAGAAAGGGGGAGATGTTCTCGAAATTTGTGCGTAAAGTTATATGGTGCTATTCGACGTATCAATCAGTGTTCAACGAGTACCAAGATGATATTTTGTTCCACAAAAGCGTATATGACGTTAATTCGTTAAAGGGAAATGAACATACAATCATTGTAATTGACGATCTCATGTTGGAGATGGATAAAACGTTTGCCGAGACATTTACAGTATTCTCCCACCATCTTAACATAAGCGTGTTCTTCATCAATCAGAATCTATTTTTCAAAAATAGATACATGCGCGATGTGCCGTTAAATACGCAATATCTAGTCTTATTCGCGCAACGTAGAGATGTATCACAAATTGGGGTATTAGCCAATCAAATGTTCCCGAATCAGCGTAAGGAGTTTTTGGAAGTTTATAAAGAAGCTACAAGCACGCGTTACGGATATTTGCTTTGCGACCTTCATCCGCGAAACACGTTTAGAGTGCTTCTGCGAACGAATATATTTCCTAACGAGCCTGAAACGGTGTATATTCCAGAAAGACAAAGAGACTAAAGAAATACCGTGAATTAATAAAAATCTATCATCGACTGCCCCGGGCAATGCAGCAGATGTTTATTAAAAATATCGATGCCGACTTTTTAAAATGCATCTGTGAAATCTGTCTTAACGTTATAAATTGCAATGTATCAATGAAAACCCATCAGAAGGCTCGCCTACGCCGCTACAAGAACATAATACGTGCACTCGCTCGTAAAAGCCAAACTGTAGCGAAGAAAAAACGAATTATTGTACAAACAGGAGGGTCATTTCTCCCCATCTTATTTTCAGTTTTGGGTCCTTTACTGACTAGATTAATATAATGAAGAAAGTGGTAGTGATTCCCCACGAGGTGTACGCCTCACTGCAAAGAGACACGGATCTAGATCCCCGTAAAAGCAGACTTAAAAGAATGGAAAGCGAATTGTTAGCCCTATTAAACAGTGAAAAAACACCTGATGAGAAAAGAATCTTATACCAAGAAGCTCTGCAGAAATTTCTTCACGAGTACGAAAATTATAAGAGCCCTACAGAGATTCCTGTGGTTATTAGGCACAGCACGGGGACGATGGCGACATAGGATCTATACCCGACGACACAGCTGACCAACCAAAAGATTAGCCACACAACATATCGAACATGTATTAAAAATACCCTCCCACTTACATTGAGGAGTAAAGGCTTAAGTCTTTATAATCTATTGAATGAGGATCCCGCCATACAATGGACCGATACAGGGGAGATCATTGTGGAAGGATCAAAGGTACAGGGATCGAATATCGTAGACATTGTCCATGATCTGGTGAGAAAGTGGGATAGGCCATCACCATCAGGATGGAAGCATATTAAAGCAAGACTACAACAAATAAATGTCCCTAAACGTTGATAGGAAATCTGAACAGGTTAAAAGACTTGGAACATGCAACGCCTGTGACACAATTGAAGGCGCCGTCACCCCCGGCGGTAACACCTTTGAAGAGGAGCAAGAAGAGGTTAAACCAACCCTACCCACGTGCCTCTAAAATACGCAAATGGCTAACGTATTAACTAAACGCTATTATGACATTTCTACCCCATCCTCTTACGGCGGCGTAGATAGACTGTACAGAAGTGTTTACGGAGTAGGAAAAAAGATGTTGAAAGATTTTTGAGGGAGCAGGACGCTTATACGCTTCATAAGCCTGTGAGAAAAGTTTTAAAACAGCCAAGACAACGGCTTCCTCGATTGATTCTGTTTGGCAAGCAGATTTAACAGACATGCAAAGATATTCTGTGTATAACGATGGTTACCGCTACTTCTATTCATAATAGACGTGTTCTCTAGATTTTGTGGCTAGTTCCTCTGAAAAATAAATCACCTGAAACAGTTGCTAAAGCCACCAAAACGCTAATGTTAAAAGAAAACAGGGTTCCTGGCTATTTTTGTACGGATATGGGGAAGGAGTTTATAGGCCGTGCTTTTCAGAATATGTTGACAGAGTTTAATATCAGCTATTACACAACCAATTCTATACATAAGGCTTCTTTAGCTGAAAGAGTTCAGCGCACCATAAAGGAACGCATGCACCGTTATTTTACACATAAAAACACAGATTTCTAGACATTCTGGAATCATTGGCATCATCCTACAACCGCTCACACCATCGCACGATTGGGGCAACACCTAACGAAGTTTTAGAAAGAGGTACGCTCCCGAGAAGAGATGGATCACCACCACCACCACCACACTCTGTGCGCTTCAAAATCAATGATTATGTAAGGCTGTCGCGTTCGGGGAATAAATTCGCAAAGGGTTTTGAGCAAGGATGGACACGCGAGATTTTTAAAGTTAGGGCTGTGAGACCTAAAGGTGTAATAATGATGTGTTACATTGAAGATTTGAATGGGGAAGAAATCTCAGGAGGCTTTTACCGCGAGGAATTGCAGAAAGTTGCGTTTAATTTAGAAAAAATGTGTTTAAAATTGAGAAAATTTTAGGAAGCAAAGGTTCAGGAAGGAGAAAAATGTACCTGGTGAAATGGCTAGGGTACCCAGAAAGCTTCAACACCTATATAAAAGCTGATGCAATAATGAAGCTTAAATAGTATGCAACATGGCTCCTAACCATTTCTACGTCACACTCCCGTCCTCCTCGTCCCTGTCTGTACACCCTAACAACACGCTAGCCAACTTTGTAACAGAACTCCATGGGCACATTGATTGGGTCGTGATTCGTATGAGGTGGGGATATGCGAAATTCAGCTGGACCGTCTTTTTAATATTGAACATAAAGAAACCGTTTTTACGATTCTTAGAGACATTGACGTGTGTGAAAAAGCTGGGGTAGCTATGGATGAAACTATGCGCATCGCTCGGACTAAGATTACACGGTATTACAGTACAGAAGTAAGACTAGGGCCGGGTCAATATGGTTCGGCCGAGGATGTTGTGAGAGGCAAACGTGAGTTTAAGAAACTCAAACCTTACGAATGATTTAGTATATGAAATCGTAAACAACCCTGCACATACACTAATCCTAAAATCAAAGACTAACAGACGTCTTAAAGAACATAGAAAGTTCAAAATTCTAACCAACGGCCGATATAGCGCAGCCTTCCAAAGAGACACATTTCACGAGACACAGTATAACTTGTCCAGATTAATGTATCAATTGAAGATGGAGAAATTGGCTGAAAGGTCCACAGACATGTGCTATATTTACAGTAATATAGTGGAGCACCAGTTTGTTGGGGATACCCAGGCACGCCTGCTGCGCATTGCTCACATCCCCAACCATAGAGGAAGGAGTTTGAGTATTACATATGACAGGCCCCATTATGTGAATGTCGCAACTAATTTAATAACCAATATCACAATATATATAAGAACGATTGAGGGCGAAAACTTCCCATTCGTAACGGGAGCTTAACAGTGAAGCTACACTTTCGACGCACTGAGTTACAATGGATAGAAAGCCTTTCACCGTCTATCGAGGATGCGATACCAGCGCGGTAGTGGACTTGGATCCATTTTTTCATCCATACTACGTACGGCTGTTCCTTTGCTGAAGAGGGGTGCCAGATACCTTGGAAGGAAAGCGCTACAATCAGGTCTTAACACTGCAGAAGACATATTGGCCGGGGCTAAACCTAAAGAAGCTCTAAAAAAACATTTAAAGCGTACACGGAACGAAATCATCAAAGATGCAGAGAAAAATGCGTGGTGGCGGGAAGAAGAAGAGGGCTCCCCGGAAGAAGAAGGGGTCACGTGGTATTAAACGTAAAAGGCTATCAAAAAAGAAATGCTGTAAGCGAATGAAACCTATGGTTGACCACTTTTTTGACTGATATAAGCTAAGGATATTGATCTCATGAATCATAGTTTGTTTACCACTTGTCGAGAGAGGAGTCACTATTTCGCCATGGCACGCTTCATCCACCCATGTAGTTCACAATGCTGTAAATCGGAGCTGTCCTTTTTTGAGCTCCCGCCAACCCAAGTTTCTATTGAGCACAGTGACTTTATTGCAATTAACCCTTTAAACACAATTAGTTCACCGAGTGCACCTATAGAATTCGTGATACCCAGCTCAGGTCCTTACTTTTTTGATCCAAGCTGGTGTGCACATGTACGCTAAGCTACGTATAGCCCATTCTGATGGAACGGCCTGCGATGACAAATATGCTGTATACCCTGAAACAAACTTTCTGCACGCCATATTCAACCAGTGTGACGTATATTTAAATCAGACCAACATATCGGCAGGCACGGGGTACTATCATCTACGAGCCTATTTGGAAAATGTCCTCAACTTTTCCAAAGAAGCGAAGGCTACCTTTTTAAGTGCGGAGGGATATTATCAAACTAAAGATGAAAATAGTATAAAGGACAAATTTAAAAATTCTACAAAGAAATATACGAGTGTTTTGGACGGTTGCACACAGATTTCACTTTCCAGGAGAAGTTGCTTGTGAACGGGGTGGATATGAAAATAAAGCTCACCCGCACGAGTCCTGAGATCTGCTTAAATCTGGATGCGAATCAAGAAGAGGGTGCAAAGTCCGTTGTGGTTCACATTATGGACACATACCTCCGCGTACGGCGAGTGAAATTAAGTTCACCAAAACAACTAGAAATTGAGAAAAATTACTAAACGCTACAGTGAAATATCCTATTAACAGAGTGCAAATCAAACTATATACGGTTCCTGCAGGGTTGGCATCGAGGCAGATAGAAAACATTGCCCTGGGAAATCTTCTAAAAGGATATTAACGGCATGCAGGACCACGCTTCGGTGAATGGAAAATATAAAAAGAGTGCCTTTAAATTCGAGAATTTCGGACTTAAAAATATAACTCTATACGTTAATGGCACTGCTTTGGGTGGAACAATGGGCACGGACTATTTCATCAGACGCTGTGTTACCTCTTTGTGCCAGAGCCTATAGTAATCTGACCCATATTGCAGGTGATTGTGATGAGCTTGGTAATGGGGTAACGCAGGAAGAATTCATTGATCAATTTAACCTTTATCCGTTTGACATTACACCTGACTTATCTGCTAGCGTAAATACCCATTTAACACACAGCAGCGGTAACATCTCAGTGCGGCTGGAATTCGCCAAGCCTATAGACGCTCCTATTAGTGTACTAGTATATCTCGAATCGCAAGCCCTAATAGAAGTAGATAGATTTAGAGCGTTATCACTGACTTTTAAAATGGATGCTAATACACTTCAGAAAGTAATGGAGCGAGTCACACGTTCCAAATTTATCGGCGTGTTTGCGAAGAATGAAACATTGAGTTGCCAAGTACGCGAGAATGCGGTAGTCTTATTGTGAACACAGACATCATCGGTAATGAAGGGATTCACTGGATCGCTGTACAGCGCCTGTACTATTTTGATTCACTCGGTACTCAACCCTGGAGTGACCCTATTATTGTAAAATTTCTCGCTCAGTTACATATTCCCGAAGTTGTATGGAACCCATTTCGTATGCAGGGATATTTTACTAATGTTTGCGGAATGTACTGTCTCATTTCTCATGCATATGTCAAATGATAAAGAATTTATAAATTTTTTAAATTTATTTGACCCGTGTCACACTCACCGAAACGATGAAATGGTATGCAGACAGATAAAAAACCGTTTTCCAATTGTACGTACTCGTTGTATATTATAATGTTTTTGTTCGTATATTTGTAACGGTATATTCGTTTATTGTACTGATGATTTCTTCATTTAATAAATTTATGAAAATATATTGTGTCTTCTTATCCAAAAAGATCGAAAAACACTTACATTATTTCGGTGTGACATTGTTGACTGATCCAGTATACCCTCCCTATTCGAGATTCTTCAAAAGATTGTATAACTCGTGTCAAATCCTCATCGGACCTTAAAGGAATAATGCTTTTAAAACATATACAGAGTATACAGACAGACAGATCCCATTATGTGAAGATATCTTTGGTTCGAGGAGTGAACGCCATAAAATTTCGATTTTAGCATAATGGGGAAATAACACTGATTGACATTTTTGGCGAGTATCTATTTGACGAGATACTACAACTCTCCATATATATATAAAATTCTAATTATAGACACTTACATTTCTATGGTAGTCCCTTGCGTCGGGTTGTAAGGAGCGTCACTGCAAATATCTTCTACGGTTTGCGTTGAAAATAATAATCGCCACAATCAATCGCATTGAAAGACTAATTGTGGTTAATGCTGCAGTATCACGTTCTTCATACAAGTCTGGGGAGACGTACAGGTCCATGGTGGAGGATGGTGTGACACTGCTGACTGATCAGTATATCATCCATATTCCGAGGTTCTTCAAAAGATTGTATAACACGTGTCAAATCCTCATCGGACCTTAAAGGAATAATGCTTTTAAAACATATACAGAGCATAAACAGATCCCCATTATGTGAAGATATCTTTGATTCGATTACCAATTTCGATTTTAGCAGATGGGGAAATAACATTGATTGACATTTTTGACTAGTATCTATTTGACGAAATACTACAACTCTCCGTATATATATAATCGAAATTATGGACACTTACATTTCTATGGTAGTCCCTTGCGTCGGATTGTAAGGAGCGTCACTGCAAATATCTTCTACGGTTTGCGTCGAAAATAATTCGCCACAATCAATCGCATTGAAAAAGACTAATTGCGGTTAATGCTGCAGTATCACTTTCTTCATACAAATCTGGGGAGACGTACAGGTCCATGGTTGAGGAATGATTATTCACTGATGCGAAAATAGCTACTGTTACTCCCAACTGAAAATATCCCCTTTTATATGCACATTCGCCAAGCTCCGCCCAAAAGACCAGATGTTCGTCGTGATTGGCTGCCGATGTAGCTGGGTGGAGCTATGACGTGTACCATTCCGCTATAACGGGTACGGACGAGTAATTGCATCTTTATATTTTCACTAATAGAATTAATGCTCTTATTCTCCTTTGAAAATTATTTGGTGATTCGTATAGAACTTTTGATATTGATTCCAAATATGGTTTCAGAAGTTTTCTATCACCCATAGTTTTCGAGAAAATAATATTTCCATTTACTCAATTTCCCGCATCATTAGTCACTAATGTAATCGAGAGGGTATAAAGAAATATATCATAATTATATTTTAAAAATAACATTCGGTTTCAACGTTAAACTGTAGGTCTAAGGTGGTCATTACACATAATAAAATAAAGTGGTTGGCAGATAAATGGGCACCCTACGTGTCCTAGTGGTTAAGACGCGGGGCTGTTGATGGTTCGGAGTTAAACTGTAGGTCTAAGGTGGTCATTCCACATAATAAAAGAAAGTGGTTGGCAGATAAATGGGTACCCTACGTGTCCTAGTGGTTAAGACGCTGGGGCTGTTGATGGTTCCACGTTAAACTGTAGGTCTAAGGTGGTCATTACACATAATAAAAGAAAGTGGTTGGCAGATAAATGGGTGCCCTACGTGTCCTAGTGGTTAAGACGCTGGGGCTGTTGATGGTTCCACGTTAAACTGTAGGTCTAAGGTGGTCATTACACATAATAAAAGAAAGTGGTTGGCAGATAAATGGGCCCTACGTGTCCTAGTGGTTAAGACGCTGGGGCTGTTGATGGTTCCACGTTAAACTGTAGGTCTAAGGTGGTCATTACACATAATAAAAGAAAGTGGTTGGCAGATAAATGGGTACCCTACGTGTCCTAGTGGTTAAGACGCTGGGCTGTTGATGGTTCCACGTTAAACTGTAGGTCTAAGGTGGTCATTACACATAATAAAAGAAAGTGGTTGGCAGATAAATGGGTGCCCTACGTGTCCTAGTGGTTAAGACGCTGGGGCTGTTGATGGTTCCACGTTAAACTGTAGGTCTAAGGTGGTCATTACACATAATAAAAGAAAGTGGTTGGCAGATAAATGGGTGCCCTACGTGTCCTAGTGGTTAAGACGCTGGGGCTGTTGATGGTTCCACGTTAAACTGTAGGTCTAAGGTGGTCATTACACATAATAAAAGAAAGTGGTTGGCAGATAAATGGGTGCCCTACGTGTCCTAGTGGTTAAGACGCTGGGCTGTTGATGGTTCCACGTTAAACTGTAGGTCTAAGGTGGTCATTACACATAATAAAAGAAAGTGGTTGGCAGATAAATGGGCACCCTACGTGTCCTAGTGGTTAAGACGCTGGGGCTGTTGATGGTTCGTTAAACTGTAGGTCTAAGGTGGTCATTACACATAATAAAAGAAAGTGGTTGGCAGATAAATGGGTACCCTACGTGTCCTAGTGGTTAAGACGCTGGGCTGTTGATGGTTCCACGTTAAACTGTAGGTCTAAGGTGGAGTGGAAAGCTTGACCTTCGTCAGAATGAACAATTCGGGCGGAAGCTAACCAAAGGTTATCCAAAGGGTTATATATATATATATATATATATATATGGGATGAAATTCACAATAAAACACGTGAAATGAATGAATGCTGAAAACAAGGAGTGAGGTGAGGTTTTGTTTGATTTGACTCGTAGAAAGGTAAAATATGGTCGACCGAGTTGGGCAGATTCTCGGAAATCCTTTCCTCTATCGGATTATGTTTTGGGTATTTCCAACTTTCTTCGTTTCTTTAAATTTCGTTTTTCAATTTTCTTCGCAGGGATGAAGCTCATGTGTTTCGAATTGCATCGTTCTATAATTCTGTTTTCTATGGTTGGTTGGATAACTACGTTATTTGTTCCGTCTTTGAATCTTCCATTTGAATATCTATATAAACATATTGTTATTTTATATGTTTGATTCTTCCAACTGATTAACTATATAAATATATATATTGTGGTTTACGTATAGTTTAAAATAATATACGTTTGGTATGATTTTCATAATATATATATATATATATATATATTTCTATAATTCTGTTTTCTATGGTTGGTTGAATTATGGATAACTACGTTATTTGTTTCGATAAGTTCAACTTCAAGGAAGCTCAAGTTAATGTTATATTTTGCATATAATCCACTATATACATCTATTGTAATACACTATATACATCTATATTTCAATTAAGTGTGTAATTATTTAATTCATCTACCATATTGTGGTACACAATGCTTAATATATATATATATATATATATATATATATTTCTATAATTCTGTTTTCTATGGTTGGTTGAATTATGGATAACTACGTTATTTGTTTCGATAAGTTCAACTTCAAGGAAGCTCAAGTTAATGTTATATTTTGCATATAATCCACTATATACATCTATTGTAAAACACTATATACATCTATATTTCAATTAAGTGTGTAATTATTTAATTCATCTACCATATTGTGGTACACAATGCTTATTAGAATACATGGTGCGATCTGGCAACTCAGCACCCCAATACAAGGGGTGATCTGGCAACTCAGCCAGAATAGAGGCTTATAAAAGATCGAGAAGCTGGTGAAGACTCATTCCCAGCTCGGCTCCAGCCGAGCAAGGACCTCTGGTCCTTCTTTTTTTGGCCCTTTGGTAAACCCCTTAGTGGCCCCTTAAGTTAGGAAAACGAAAATAATATGCCTTAAAGGCAACTACTCTCTCTCTCTCCTACAGGCGTCTCTCTCCCTCCTTCAGCTCTCTCTCTCTCTCTCCTTCAGCTCTCTCTCTCCTGCATGTGTAACTACTGCATGTGTACCTCCTGCATGTGTGCGTATGTGTGTGTACCTCCTGCATGTGTACCTCCTGCATGTGTACCTCTCCCCCTTGGCTGATTAGACGTATATAATAATAATGTATACAATAATACTGCTAAAAAGAGGTATCTGACAACCATTTACAGCCAACTGGCTGATTAGGAGTCTATAATAATGTATACAATGGTATCGCGGTATCTGGCAACTCAAGCCATTTACGCCAACTGGCTGATTAGGAGCCTATAAAACAACGCCAACTCGGCTGAAGTCTTAATGTGCACTTGGCTCCTGCCAGGTGAACACCTCTCCTCCTTTCTCTCCTCCTCCTCCTTTCTCTTGGGGGATAACGCCGCCTCCAAGTTTCCCCCCACCTCCCTTTGCAACAACACCCACCCCCTTTGCAACAACCCCCTTTGCAACCCCCCCTTTGCAACATTACGTAATAACCTGCAACATTCTTGCACTCTCCCCTTTTGCGGCTATACTACTCGAGTGGATTTCTTGATGAGTTACAAAAAATCTATTTACCCATTGCAAATTAATGATTTTGTTCTTACACTTGTAAATAAAAATAAAATGTGCCCGTTTGGTTATATCGTTGAGCTTTAGTAGGTTTAGCTCTTTGAATAATGCACTAGAGTGATAAAGGAAATCAGCATCAGATAATAACCTTATTGCTCGTTTTTGGATGACAAAGATACCATTTAATGCGTTGTTAGCGGAGTTTCGCCAAACAAGGGTGCAGTATGTTATATAAGGAAGAACAAGCGTATGATAAAGAGTCAATAAAATTTGTTTAGGGACTACATTTCTAAGTTTAAACATTATAGCAACGCTCCTTGAAATCTTTTTCGCGATATAATTTACATGATCACTCCATTGCAAATTCTTATCTAGCATTACACCAAGAAATTTTGTTAAACTACACTCCTGTATGGCAATTTCATTAACATTAAGTTCATCAAAATATACATTTCTTTTATTAGTAAAAATCATGAAATTTGTTTTACTGGTATTTAGGAAGAGTTTATTGGTGGTCAACCATTTCATTACACTGATGAATTCTGAATGAAATATATTCTCAGCTGTATTAACATCTTTGCAAGAAAAAGAGACAGTTGTATCATCTGCAAACAATATGAAGTTCAGTATATCAGATGAACGTGGAAGGTCATTTATATATAACAAAAATAACACTGGACCCAGAACTGAGCCCTGTGGCACATCATGTTTGACAAGCACTTTAGTTGAGCAAACCTTATTTACTGATACAAAATGATATCTATTGAACAAATAACTTTTAAACCAATCACTGATTGCTCCTCTAAAGCCGTAACAATATAATTTATTAAGTAGAATATTATGGTCTATTACATCAAACGCCTTACTCAAATCCATAAATATTGATATCATTATTTCTTTGTTCTCCTTAGCTATATTTATATTTTCCATAAGATTTAAAATAGCCATTTCCGTTGTTTTATTATTACGGAAGCCATATTGATTTGGAGATAATAAATTGTAGGATTCTAAATATCGCTGCATTCTATTTTTTATAATTTTTTCAAAAACTATGCTGAACACAGATAATGAACACACCGGCCTGTAATTTGTTGCTAGTGTAGGATCACCACCTTTAAAAAGGGGTGTTAACAACCAGTTTTTAGCCTTGATGGGAATATTCCTTTGGAAATACTTTGATTGATAATTTTAGCCAAAGTTACAGATATCTTATCTTTAACAAGTTTCATTATAGGTACAGGAATGTTATGAATGTTATTTTTTGTATTTTTTAATTTACCAATAATATTCTGGACCTCAGTAGAGGTAGCAGGAACAAAAGAAAATTAATTTAGTGGGCTGGGTGGCATATATTCTAGAGGTGAGTGATCATTATTTACTAATTGTGAACGAAGCTTATCCGCTATTGAAGTAAAATGTGCATTTAAAGAGTCTGCAATAAAAGTGTTTATTAGGCAAATGATAAAAAATGGGCTGCTCGATGGTTGACCATGCTATGTGGTACAGAATGCAGCCAGAGACGTCTCCGTAGTGGGAGAAACTTTCAAGAGTACTCGTGAATACTCTAGTATTAATGAAGAATTAAGGGCAATTTTAATTATAAGCTCAAATTTAAAACTTTTCCAAACAATATTTTCCATGAAGGCCGTTCGTAATAATGGATTGGCATCATATTGTTTAAGTTATTGCAAGTTGGATTCTGTTAGGTTAGGTTATCTATTAAGGTTAGATCATGCTCCATTGTCATTATTTAAGGAAGTTGTTACGTTTTTTAAAGAAGACGAAGGATTAAGGCGAACTTTCTGCCGGGGTTTGCGTTGTTGTCGTCATTGTAAATGTTTGCAAGTGAAGTGAATTAAGTGGTTTAGCTTCCATTTTAGGTTTTAGCCTTTCAGCTCAGCATTTGATGAAAGTATCTATTCCGTCAATTTGTGTGGGTGTGTGTGTGTGTGTGTGTGTTTTCTTGGCTACCTTACCGAACCGTGACGATCTTTACGACACACACAAGGCCCATGTCAATACGAATGTGCGTTAGGTTAAGTTAATTAGGTCTAGTTTAGGTTAAATGCAGCCACCCACAACTAAATGTGAAAATGTAGCGGTTTTATAAAGCACTCAAACCCGCGCGTGTGAGAGAGACACACACACACACACACATACATACACACACACACACACACACAGTCGGCTCACGCATAACTGCAATTTTACATAAGGAAAATCTTTTCCTCCCAGGATTTGAACCCTGGCCCTCTGATTTGGAGACCGGTCGTTGACATTTCATCACTCGAGGAAGACAATCTCGCCTCCAGAGGCCTGACTAAACGGAAAACGATCAACCTTCAAAACTTGGAATGAAGATCAGACCTTCTAAAATCGAACGACAACCTACGTTCTTAGCCAATAAATATTGAAGGAGTTGAGTCGAGTATACATTTATACTCTGAGAATAAGGCTGATACCATTGGGTATCTGGAAGCAGTGGCGGATTTAAGGTGCGCGGGGCCCTAGGCCGGTTGGAGTGCGGGGCCCCAAACTACGCAAAGCTAGCTTAATTAACTGAAATGAAGATTTACACCCCATCCCCCAGTGGTGACCTTACGGGGCCCTCAAATCAATGGGCGAGCGAAGCGTTAAAATAATTTACTTTTAAACAATATTCAATTTATTGATAATTATTAGCCAAATGACCATTTCATAGTTGAACATTACACATTTGTTTTTTTGAAGCTTAACAATAAAAATAACTATAATAATACACCATTAACAAAAATAACTATAATAATACACCATTAACTAAAGAGAATACCACTTGACTGACATGCAAATGATGCAATGAGTGGGTTTTGTTTATTGCAGGCAATTTGTACGGTACACTTAACTATTTCTCAGTCAAAAAGATTTTTTCTAGCCTTCTTACTTGCAAACTGTTTGATGACATCAGTAAAATCAAGCACCCTTAATTTCTCATGCTCAATGCTCAACAGGGTGAGTGAAGACAAACGGTCCTGCCCATAGCGTTTCTTAGATAATTCTTGACTAGTTTCATCTTGGAGAATGATCGCTCCCCAGTGCAGTTTGTGACAAACATGCAGAGATAGAGTCGTAATACAATTTCAACATTAGCAAATGTTTCTACCATGTCATGTCTGTGAATTATCTCATACATTTCTAGTTCAGGACTTTTTGCAGCCTTTGCACCACCTGATGAAGGAGCACTTTCAGGTGAATCTCTTGGAATGGATTTCATAAGGTGTGCAAACTGCAAAAGCTCCGACTCCAATCCAGCCTCCAAGTCCTTAGGATATGAAGACACAAGCTTTTCAGCAGATGCTTTAAGCTCAGTGTTCGTTTTGTTTGAGATTTCTGATAAAAACCCAAATTTCTCTCGAAGGTCGCTGTAAGCAGCAATGCGTTGTTGTAGGGCAGCACAGAGCTTGTCAATGATGGGCAAGAATGCAGTCACTCTAAACTTGTCTCTCCCTGTCAGCATAACATCCTCCGCGGAGTCTAGTTCATCGTGGTGACGCTTGCGCTTCCTAATACGCTGCGTGTCGGCGTAGTATGCATCATTACTCGTCACATCACAGGGATCACACTTAGCCATAGCTTTTGCTTCAAAGTCATCGAACTGGGATCTCAGGTCTTTAGCAAATTGTAAAAGAGACTCTAGCAGTGTGACAGCTGTGTTGAGGGAGAGCCCAGATTTTTGCAGCTGGATACTGCTACTCTGAAACCTTTCCAATACTGTATCCCAAACTTCAAGAAGAATCACTGTTTCAAGTTTTTAAACCTTTGAGAAACCACTTGCTTCAGCTCTTGTTTCAGCTGGCTGATTCTGATCTGAGAATAACTCTTCCAGAACAATGATGTTTCTTTGTGTGCTCTACTGAGAGCAGCTACAGCATCTGCTCGTGCTGACCAACGAGTGTCTGAAATATTTTCAACTTTCAACTTCTTATCTTTATTAGTCTCTAGTACCTCACGGTGTCTCCTCCAACGATAAGTAGATGCAACAAGAAGGAGTACATATTTTGTACCAGAGCAAACAATGACACTGCAGCAGGACAGCTTTCTGCAGCACACTTAGCCACCAAGTTTAAGGAATGAGCCATACATGGTATGTACTCAGCTTCACTACACTCATTCTTGATTATCTGTTGGGTCCCCAGATATTTACCAGACATGTTGCTGGCATTGTCATAGGACTGTCCTCGGCAGTCGATAACTGGAATGTTCTTCTCTTTAAGAAAATCAAGAACAGTTGTAGCAATATCTCTGCCAGTGTGGCTTAGCATGGGAATAAACTGCAAAAACCTTTCAACTGGACCTGTAGTAGGCAGTACATAGCGGATTGTAAAAGTAAGTTGATCCATGTGTGAAATATCAGGTGTGGAGTCAACAGAAATTGAGAAGTACTTTGCTGTTTTTTACTTCATCTGTTATTGAGGACATAACCTTTTCTGTCATTATTCCAATGACTTCCTCAGAAATGACATGGGACAAGTAGGAAGTATGACCACTACCTTTGTTTGCGTGTTTCTTGATATGTGCTGCCAAGAAACTGTCGTATGTGCTCAGCAGCTCTAGAATCCCAAGATAGTTTCCATTGTGTACTGATCCAATTACTTCATCTTTACCTCGAATGGCTAGCCCGCGTTCGCAAAGTAGCTTTAAAACATCTACACACCTCCTCAATACTGCTTGCCAGTACTCGCATTCACTTTCATATTGTTGTACTAGATTAGAGTCAATAAGGGCACCGCAGTCTTTCGATATATCATTTCGACCATACTTTTCCTGTGCTGATCTGACCTACTGTGAGATTTATGACATACCTAGCGTTCTTCCAACCATTGAAGCCAGTTGTGAATGAGCTTTCCACCTTTGACATAAGGCTTGCAAGCAAAACAATACACTTTACCAGTTGTTTTAGAGTAACAGAGCCATTTAAGATTAATTTCTTGGCCAGATAATGAATGAGTTCGAGTGAATAATGTCTTTGTACAATGACGGGTTCTGTTTAGCTCTTTCACAGCTGACTCTTTGAAGTCACCATCACAGTGTCGACATTCTGCGCTTCCCTTTTTCAACCAATAGTCACACACATTTTCAGTAATTATTTTAGGCCATAATCCAAGATCCGTTTCAAATCCTTGTTCAGTACCGGTATTCATAACTTTCACTTCCTCTTGTGTCTCCTCACTGTCACTGTGTTCAGGTTCAATTGCGCTAACTACACTAGGTTCAGTACTAGTTGTGGCTTCTCCAGTTGTTTCAGGCGTAATTGGTGTCTCTACTGATTCAGATTCAGTTTGACCAGATTCAGTTTGAGTTTGTGATTTTGCAGATTCAGATACTGTTGGATATGTCAACCATTGAGTTATTTTTGGTAGTTTTTTTACTCTTTGGTTTACGTCTGCCTTTTCTTGTCGTTTAACAGAGCCAGCTTTATACTTCCTCCCTTGATCACGATCACGACTTGTTGGTTTCTCCATTGTGCCTCAGTGCAGCCTCACTGCCTTATCCTGAAACATAAAAACATAAAAAACAAACTATTTACACTTGACCCTCGGTTTAGTATTAATTAATACAGTTTAATTAATTAATTAAATACAGACACTAAACAGTTGTTCGGGTGAAAAAGTCGCTTTATGGGAAAAGTCGCCAGCCCCCACCAGTGGCGACTTTTCCTTAATATGTATAAAATGTATTTATTATGAAATCTAAGCTAAACTGACCTAACCTAGCCTAAGTACGTTTCATATAAAAAAATTAATTACATTAATTTAACATTTTTCAACTTATTTATGTTATTATAAAGCTGACTAAAACTCCCCCATCCCCATTTATTGACTGGCGACTTTTTCGAGATACGACTTTTACCATTACTTACCACTAAACACACTCACATGTGCACTCCACAGCGGCCTGAATAGAACTAAACTCCCGCCAGCAAAGAGAGTGATACCATAATTATCACTAATCATTAATCAATTGTATTATTTATAGTGGAATCCAACATTATAATTATATGTGAGGGCGCGGGGCCCTCACAGGCGCGGGGCCGTAGGCCATGGCCTACTCGGCCCCCCCCTAAATCCGCCACTGTCTGGAAGCTACGTTGTTTAGGATGGATTTGACCCGAACGGTGGAAATCTAAAGGTGGTAACACTAGGTTTCAAAAGCAGAGGCGTACCAATACTTTATGCCGCTCGGGGCGAAAATGTCAACGCCCCCCCCCCCTGCAACAATTTTCAATTTTAAAAACAATTCCTTTACAAAAATACACTTCTAAACAAAACTTTTATTGGAAGAAAAACTTAAATAAAGCAACTTCAATTTTAACAATACTACATAATGTTACCTACATAATACACTACATAATTTTAACAATAACTATATAATGTATAATGCCTAGTTAAATTTTCAGACTTTCATAACAGAAAATTCATGAATGATTTTTTCTATGTCCATTGTCTCTGCAACTTCGCGTTCAATTGAAATAATCGCCAAATTGCTCAGTCTAGATTGACTTATAGTTGACCTGAGGTAAGTTTTTATAAGTTTCAGTTTCGAGAAACTTCGTTCGCAACTTGCCACGGACATGCATGTAGTTAGTCAGATCCGGAGGGCAATTGTTATATGAGGCAAAGATTCCACTAGATCCCATTTAACGATCCACTGAAGTAGTTTTAACATATCCCAGTTCTTTGGATCATCGTCGACGCTTATGCTTTCGAAACTGAGCAAATGTCTGCGCAAACGCTTTATTTCTTCCAGTAGACTTCCTGGATTAATGTCATTGTAGATGGAAGAAAAATTATTGACCTTGGTATTAATTTCTTCATCTTTGGACTGATTCAAAAGGTACGAAGGAGACAGAAATTCAAAGCGATCATTCATGTTTTTAAGACAAACTGTGCGTTTTTCAATTTCTGCTAATAAACGATCCATGATTTCTAAAAATTCTCTGCGTACATCCTCTTGCACGGTCAATCCAGCATCACGAGCTTGCTCTCCAGGCATTCTTCTCCGTCTCCTGACTCTGCGGTCTATATTGATATCCATTTCATTACAGAACTCTTCGGCGGCATCTGCAGCGTTTGATACTACTGCCTCTCGTTCATTAGTTAAAAACACGGATAAAGAGTTCATTTTTAATGCACACTGGTCCAAAGCAAGTCCCTTTCTTTGAAAATATAGCTGAGCATCATTGATTTCTTTCAGCACTGGATCCCAGAAAAATAAGTACACAATGAATGTGTATGACATGATGGAGGTCAACAGAGCTTCAGCATCGCCCTTTGTGTCCAGATTTTCGGAGACCCTTCACTCAGTTCTTCCAAGGCACTAACAACGTGAGTCAAGTTCTTCTTAAGACTAGAAACAGCATCATACTTAGCACTCCACCGCGTATCAGAGACTAGCTTGACAGTGATTTTGGAATGTTTTGTTAAGACATCCCAACGATGAGTAGAGGAAGAAAAGTAGACGAAAATTCGTTCAATTGTTCCAAAGAAAGTTACAGCATTAGGACTCAGTCCCGCGGCATGAACTCCAGCCAAGTTCAGCGAGTGGTTATTGCAAGGAATGAAAACAGCGTGTTTGCTAACATCAAGAATTCTGCGTTGAACTCCAAGATGAATACCTGCCATCGTAGCAGCATTGTCATACCCTTGACCATAACAATTCTGGATATCCAGCCCTTCCTCACGGAGCTTCGTGACAATGAGATCAGTAACTGCCTCAGCAGTCTTCCCCTCTAATTTAATAAAATCAACGAAGGATTCCTTCACCTCTACATTACCATCTTTAATCGACACATAGCGAATTACCTGAGACATCTGATCAATATGCGATATATCTGGTGTACTATCGAAAATTATTGCAAAGTACTTTGCACTAGACACATTATCAATTATACATTTTCAAACATTACAGCCGATTAGTGTGATGAACTCATTTTGAATGTTAGGTGACAAATACTGTACGTAGTGGATATCTTGTCAGTTATTCGTATTTTTGTAAGATGTTCCCTAATTACTGGGTCATATTTGCCCATTAGTTTTATTAACTCCAAAAAGTTTCAAGAATTGCCAGCTAGCCCAGCTTCTTCATTTAAGTTCTCGGTGCCCTCGGAATGCAAGATCTTGTTTTGCCAAGAACATGATGCAGTCATAAATTCGTCTCAGTATTTCTTTCCACTTAGCAGTAGCATGTTTTTTGCAACTGATGTGCATTATCTATTGTAGCATTCAACTGAAGGCGCATAGACAACTCTTTCCATTGTTCAAAGCATCGGGTATGATATGGACTGTTTTCATGTTCAGGTACTCTTGGATTCAGTTTCCTCCAGGCAAAAAATCCTTCTTCTTTTCCAAATGCACTGGATATGTTGTTGAAGAGACGACAGCAAAAGCAATGCAAGCTACATTTTGAAGGTGAGAAGATTAGCCATGACCTTTCAATTTTTTCGCCATTTTCCAAAGTTTTGAAATACCAAACTTTTGACATTGACCTATTGTTTGAATCAGCTGGAAAGGGTCCATTCATGTTTTTCAAATGTGATGGTCCACGTTTAATGAGTTCGATTCTCAAATTGTCCGTCATTGGAACGGGCCAGTTGCCAGAATCGTTAAACAGACTCTGTGGGTGAGTGATGGGTGGGTGGGTGACTTTGTGATGTAGATGAGGGTTGATCCTGATTATTTGGGGGTTCACTTGAAGTTGCCGCTTGAACATCTATCTCTAAAGATATATCACACTGCGGTTGATCTCCTTGCTTCCCAGAAGGCACTGAAGGTGTGTCTGAGAATCCCATTAACTGATGAAATCGCTTAGCAGCACGCTTGCCTTCTTCCTCTTTTTTTTCGCGAAGATTCTTGTATGCAGCACCACTCAGTCTCTGTCGTTTGCTCATGTTTGCTAATTCAGTAGGGTATCTGCAAAATAAAACAACCATTAATTATTAACATCATCAAAGCTCAAAGAATGCAAAGCCTAACCTAAATAATATAGGGAAAGTCTGAAAAATAGGGCTGGCAACCTTTCCGATGTGAAAATTTAACGCAACTATTTGTGGAAATAGTGGCATTGAGGTGGCATATATAGCATTTAATGATGATTTTTCATCAAAACCATGGATATTTTGTACACAAATAACGCGCGACAATGATGAGATATAATTTTTTGGAGGGTTGCATTTTAAAACATAAAAATCCAAAATTTTGCATACTGCGCCCGCCTGACAGTAATTTGCCGCCCCTCGGGAAGTGCCGCTCGGGGCGGTCGCCCCTCTCGCCCCTCCTTTGATACGCCACTGTTGTCTCGCATACGGCCCGCCAAAGATTTGTATCAGGCCCGGCTGGCAGATACTGAAAATTAATTATCTAATGTAATATTTTATTTCACTAAAATTTAATTTTAAAATAAAATTTTATCTAAAATTTGCACACTGACCCTCGGTGTGGGTCATTAATTGAAATATGTCGCTTCATGAAAAAAGGTTGGACACCCCTGTTCTAACCAATATAAGCTGAACTAAATGTGTGCAGGCGATATTGCTGACCGCAGTCAGTTACGCGGTATTGGTAGAATAACTACGAGATTGATATATGATATATGCGTATACCATACTTCTGTATATCCATATGAAGATAACTTTATAAAAGATTGAAATAATTGGCTTGAACTTAGTACTCTACTGATGTTAGGACTAAATAATCGATTTTGAATAGTTGAATCAGATTTAATCTAGTATGATTAGTTGTGAAGGAATAGTTTATTGAAGTTAATGGAGTACTTGTTCGAGACAAGATGGTCGCTATCGACCAGCCACCAGTGGAAACAATGAATGTTAAGCAATTGAAACAATGAATTCTATTTGGTGTAGAATTCTGGATTAACGCGTTCGTAGCACTTTTGAAAAATGGATGTAAAATATAATGTAATTTTCGAGACAGAAACGCGAAAACTATTTGTTAATTGAGAATAAAGGATCACGCGTACAACGATCCTCTGAAACGGCAAAGATAAATCGTCATACGTGTGGCAGCCAGATGATCAGTATTTTAAATTAATGACGAAATTTTAATAAAATATCGTACTGTATATGAAAATATTTCCTTTAGTGGGAGAAAATTCTAGAATGAATTGTTTCCACAGAAATTCTTATTTTAAATGTATGGAAATAAATGAATTCGAACTTGCCGTACATTATTCATGATATACTGTATTGTATATTTATTGCAGGAAAAATTCCTAGACTAACACCCTGCGCTAGAGACAATAGCCATTTAATTCGCATTTATCAAGCAAACACAAGGGTACCATTGCTTGGGAATGTAAATGTATAACTGTGCAGTTTTGCGTATGCAAAATTTACCCCTCACCAGGATTCAAACGGGATGGCAACGTAGAACACCTCCGGACTGAAAGCGTTGTGTACCCCTCGGGTGATGAAATGTTCCAAGTTAATGTTAATTTTTATTCTGTCGTACCAAATGGTCTCCGAGCCGGGGGGGGGGGCCGGTTTCAATCCGGGTGAAGGAGATATAGGCCTCTCTCTCTCTCTCTCTCTCTCTCTCTCTCTCTATATATATATATATATATATATATATATATATATATATAACGTTTCGCGGGGACCAGTGTTTTTGAGTGTCGAAATTTGTTACAAAGATTGTAATTAGCCGAAATTGGTCACGTGGGAAATAACTAACCTATCTAAAACAACCACCTAACTTAGTGTAATCTTTTCTCCGTGAAACTTAATATTAGCTATATAAATATAAGAGAAGATTGTAGACACCAATCGACCAAGGAAGTACTCCGTGGGGGACGTTAGACAGAAGATAGCGAGTGCTGGAACTCCCGTTTCTCCTGTCACTGTCCTGCTTAGCTGATCTTTTTCCGCATCTCATCTACCCTGTGAGCAGTCCAGCATGCCCTCAAACATTTCTTTCCCTCTCCCTCACTACATACACATGGATCTTACACACTACATAATCTTTTCAAAATTAAGAAATAAGATGGCATCAACTTCAAGAGCCTCGGAGTCCCCTGGGGAGGGAACCATAAATGTCCCCACTTCTGGCTTCCCCCCCTGCCGAGACCGGGAACGCAGACCCGGGGAGTGGGGCTGGATCTGCTACCGCTCTTTCGAGATGTTCTGGGCCTCTGCCTGATTCACTTTTCATTAATTTCTGTAACATTCGTGGCCTTTTCTCAAATTTTCAATCTGTTGAACACCACTTCTCCTCTAAACCTAATCTTCTTTTCTTCAATGAAACTCAGGTGTCTGGAACGACTGACAGCAACTCCTTTTCTGTACCCTCTTACTTTCTCTATATTCAATTTCACTCCAAAGATGGATGTTGCGTAAATGTACGCAATGACCTAACTTGTTCTCCTATTCCCGAACTCGAATCTTCGGAATTGTATACCCTCTTGCTACGGCTTACATGCCAATCTCAAACTAAATACATCTGTGCTGTTTACCTTTCTCCTAATTCTACTGACTATCAAAAATTCTTTGACTAACTCACTTCCAAAGTGGAATACATTATATCCAACTCTCCTATTCCTGAATCTCCATTTTAGGAGATTTCAATGTTCACCACCACCTTTGGCTTTCCTCCCATTTCACTGACATCCCTGGTGAACTAGCTTACAATTTGTCTATCCTAAATGGCCTAGAGCAGATTGTACAGCACCCTATTCGTGTCCCCGATCGCCTTGGAGATAGGCCCAACCTTCTGGATTTATCTCTTATCTCTCATCTTTCTTCTTACTCTGTGAAACTTTTCTCTCCTTGGGCTCCTCCGATCACAATCTTATATCTGTTTCCTGTCCTATCGCTCCAATTCGGCCTTTGGATCTTCCGAAGAGGAGGCGCCTTTGGCACTTCGGCGCTGCTGATTGGGAGGCCCTTAGGCAGTACTTCTCTGATTTCCCATGGAATGATTACTGCTTCCGTGGCCGGCGCCCTTCTGAGTGTGCTGAGCGCATCACAGAGGTGATTCTCTCGGGCATGGAGGCCTACATTCCATATTCTATTCCTACTACTAATGCAAAAAAACATTGGTTTAACTTTACTTGTTCGAATGCTATCCTCAACAGATTGGAGGGTTTCAGAAGGTACCGTCGCCATCCAACTCTCCTGACTCTCACTCAGCTTATATTTCTGCACGGAATCGTGCAAAATCTGTTCTTCAACTAGCCAAAAATTCCTTCATCCGACAAAAAAGTGAAAATCTATCCAATTCCAATTATTCTCGCTCTTTCTGGCATCTAGCTAAGAACTTCTTCAACAACTTTACTTCCTCTTCTTTCCCTCCTATTTTCCATTCCGACGGCACAGTTGCAATCTCTTCTCCTGTCAAACCTGAACTCTTCGCTCAAACTTTCGCTTACAATTCAACCCTGGACGATCCCGGTGCTGTTCCTCCATCTCCTCCCTCCTCTGACTTTATTATGTCTAAAATTAGAATCTCTTCTAAAGATGTTTTTTCTGCCCTATCTGGGCTCAACTGTAAGAAGGCGTATGGTCCTGATGGTGTTCCTCCTGTTGTTCTTAAGAACTGCGCTTCTGTGCTGAAACCCTGCCTAGACAAACTCTTTCGTCTTTGTCTCTCATCCGGTACTTTTCCTGGGTTTGGGTCGAAATCCCGACAGCGAAATTCCCAACATCCAGAAACCCGACAGCCACAATCCCGACATACCAAACATCCCGATATGGCTTTCCCCAACAACACAATCCCGACATAGCATAATCCCGACAACGAGACTTACCGACATTATATATATATGTTATAATGTTTCAGACCAACAAAGACCCTAGGATCCACTCATGGCTGGTCTACCTAACTGCGTTCGTAATTGTGTATTGTGCATGTCCTCCGTGGTGGCGGAGGGGACCTACAATTTTACGTGGGTTCCGAACCACAAGAAAATAAGAACAATTTAAAACTAATTAATTATCAATTAAAAACTAAAGATAGAATCTCTCGATCCAGAGGATCAAGTCATAATAGACAACTATTCACAAATATGTTACACTCTATATCTATTTATAACCGACATGCAAATATATCAGATCCAAAGAATCCAGTCAATTTCATTACGGTGTCCATCACCACCAGTACCTTGCCAACCAAAAATAAGTCACGGTCCATATCAATTGCGGACCAAGTCACAATTTACAACCATATACATTACAATATATATACTTACGAGGAAAAGTGTAGGTGTGGCTGTAAAGACTGTACAGTAATGCAGAAATGTGTGTGCACCCATTTTGGGTCTCCCATTTAAAGGTGTTTATGGGGCAAGTGAAGATCATGAGTTTTTCAATACCTCACAGTACTATGGGGGGCACCGCTCGGCAGAGGAATCTCTTTAAATGGGGTGTGTAAGGACAGAGAGTATCCCCTAACCCAAGATGCTGCCTCCCTATATCCCACAACACTTGTGTTGAGCTGTGGATCTATCACCACAAAGCCTTAATTTTACTACCTTAAACTATACCCAATCTATCAACATATGCGTCTAATCGAATTTTAAACATGTTTATAGACGTGCTACTAATTACTTCTACCGGCAAACTATTCCAGCTATTTACTATTCTATGCGTAAAAAAGTTTTTGGCAACTGTCGTTTCGAACCTTCTACTTGTCAACTTACACCCGTTATTTCTAGTCCTATTATATTGAGATATTTCGAAAAAGCGATCTCTATCTACGTTATCGAACCCATTCATAATTTTGAAAACCTGGATTAGATCACCCCTTAGCCTCCGAGTCTCGAGTGTAGTCAATTTTAACTCCTTAAGCCTATCCTCGTACGACTTTGACCTAAGCGACGGAATCATCTTAGTTGCTCGTCTTTGAACTCTTTCGATTTTGTCTATATCTTTGCGCATATGCGGATTCCAAAATTGGATCGCGTACTCCAAATGGGGTCTAACTAATGATTTATAAAGAGGAACTATAATATCGTGCGATTTGTACTCAAAATTCCGACCTATAAAACCTAACACTTTGTTCGCCTTATTGACCGCTGCTGTACTTTGTTTCGCTACTTTTAAATCACCAGTGACTATAACTCCTAAATCTTTTTCCTGCTCTACGCTTGTTAACTCTTTCCCTGACATATTATACGCAAAATTACCGTTACGCGAACCTATATGCAAAATTTTGCACTTATCGACGTTAAATCTCATTTGCCATGTGACTGACCAATCAACGATTTTATTCAGATCTTTCTGGATTTTACCTCTATCTTCGTCATTAATCGCCCTACCACCCAGCTTCGTGTCATCCGTAAACTTTGAAACTGTACTGACTAGACCGACATCTAAATCGTTAATATATATAAGAAAAAGCAAGGGGCCCAATACAGAACCGTGAGGAACGCCACTCGCTACATTAGCCCAACACGACTCCGCTCCATCAACGACCACCCTCTGTTTCCTACCTCGCAACCACTCTTCTATCCAATTTATTACTGCACCCCTGATTCCATGAGCCTTAGTTTTTTCAATGAGTCTTTTGTGTGGTACGGTGTCAAACGCTTTTTGAAAATCTAAATACACTACATCAACCGCCCGATGACAATCGTAAACGTCAACCAGGCTTTGAAAAAATTCTAAAAGATTAGTTAAGCAAGATTTGTTTCGCCTAAAACCGTGCGGCGTATTTCTAACTAGTTTATGCAATTCTAAGTGTTCGACTATACGATCCCTAATTATTGATTCCAGTAGCTTACCTACAACAGACGTTAAACTGATTGGCCTATAATTTCCCGCCGCACCTTTATCGCCTTTCTTAAAAATAGGTGTTACGTTTGCTAACTTGAAATTATCTGGTACGCACCCCTCAGAAATAGACGCATTAAAAATCTTTGTTAGCGGCACAACAATGCTATCTTTTAATTCTTTTAGTTGTATGGGACATATAGAATCCGGCCCCGGTGATTTACGCGTTTTCATTTTATGAATATAGCGCATTACCTCCCCTTCACTAACCACAATTTTATCCAAAATATTACCATTATCAAAAGGTATTATGTCTATGACCGTAGGGATATTCGTTACATCTTCTATAGTAAAAACTGACGTAAAAAATTCGTTTAGCAAGGTAGCCATTTCTTTGTTTTCAGAAACTAGATCTCCGTTAACATTTTTCAACGGCCCCAAGACACTTTTTACTGGATTTCTATTGTTGACGTATTGAAAGAATTGCTTGGGGTTTTCTTTACCGTCACGAGCTATGGAGATTTCAAATTCGCGCTTGGACTTTTTTATTACACTTTTCGCTTGACGCCTTAGAGATATGTAGTTGTTTCGTAACCAGAAATTGTCTTTATCGCACTTATGTAACCTATAAGCCGTATCTCTCCTCTTTATAATGTCTCCTACTCTAGAAGTAAACCACAAGGGCTTGTTGTTTACTTTCGCACGCTTAATTTTGTACGGTACACATTCCTCATTTATAGTCCTAAATACTGTTCCGAACGAATCCCACATTAGTTTTGCCTTGGAGTTCCCCATTACGTTTTCACAATTGACGTGTGACAATTTATTTCGAAATTTACCAAAGTCTGCGTGCTGGAAGTTAGGAATTTTAGTCGAGTTAGTTGGTTTCGAGTGACTTACAGAGAGGACAAACTCTATCATATTGTGATCGCTATTGCTTAACGGTTCTATTACTTGAAGATCAGTAATTAGCCTATCATCCGTAGTTATTACTAAATCTAAAATACTGTCCAACCTCGTAGGTTCCCCAACCTTTAAATAAGAAAGCTATCCTCGAGAAAATTAACTAAGCGATTACCTTCCGCGTCACCCTGCATTGTATCGTAATTCACGTTGGCGCAATTAAAGTCACCCATAACTAAAGCCTGATCACTACCGATTATTCTCTTTAGTTCACGATATAACGCTTCGTCCGTATCAGCTGTTTGATTAGGGGGCATATATATAACAGCAACAACAAGTTTGAAATCTACAGATCTACAGAAGCTAAGGCTAACAAAGACTCTAAGATCCACTTTAAGGTTAGCCCGAGAAAAAGGAAAGAGTAGGGGGTTAAGAGAAGAGAAGAGAATAAGGGGTTAAGTAAGGAGGACCACCTATCTCTTGTGAGTTAACATTCATTTAGAAAAAGAGAAAAAAGACTCATCATCATCATCCGCCGGCCACTGCCGACAAGTCAGCAAAATAGTCGGAGAGAATAGGAGAGGGGTGAAAGATGAAAAGAAGTAAAATAAGAACGCTTACAAACCATGCAAACACAGTCTTAATTCACTGTCATACCATGCAAACTACAAACATCAAAGAAAATAGTGTTACAGACATGCAAAGTAAGGAGAGGCTAAGAAAAAAAAAGTAGGTAGTTAAACAAAAAGTGGGTTAGTTTACTCTGCGAGCTACATCTACGTTTGTGTTAGTCTAATTTTTTTTTTTATTTTATTGCTGGCATCACACGCTGGCATGTCACAAGCTAGCATTAATCGTCAACAGACTCATCCTCGACCACCACCCCCAGAGCTCTGGTTGCTAATTGTTTTTTTTTATTTTAAACAACGTTAATATTTTCAAAATGTCTGTCACGACGGTTCTTAAACACATTAACACTGGTAGAGTTCACGACGGGCGCGGGAAGATTATTCCATTTATCAATTACTTTAAACGTAAAGAAGTTTTTAGCGATAATAGAAATGAAACGTCTGCCACGCAACTTAAATCCGTTATTACGAGTATTACTTTTATCGAAAGTGAACAATTTGTCAAAATTCACGTTATCGATGTTATTAACGATTTTAAAAACTTCAATAAGCTGCCCCCTTAATCTCCTAGTTTCCAGTGAATACAGGTCTAACTCTTTAATCCTATCTTCATAAGGCTTGTTGCGCAATGACGGAATTAGTTTCGTGGCACGACGCTGAACCCTTTTTAACCTATCAATATCCTCAGGCAAGTACGGGCACCAAAACTGAACGGCATATTCTAAATGAGGCCTGACTAGGGACTTGTAAAGGGGCAATATAATATCCTTCGATTTAAATGCGAAATTACGCGCTATGAAACCTAACATCCGATTAGCTTTCGCGCAAGACTCCAGGCACTGGTTCCAAACTTTTAAATCCTTAGATACCGGTACGCCTAAATCTACTTCCTCGTCAACGCTCGCCAACTCCCTATCATCCATCGTGTATGTGTAATTATTGGTACGAGAACCTACATGCAAAACTTTACATTTGTCTACGTTAAATTGCATCTGCCATATATATATATATATATATATATATATAATATAATATATATATATATATATACATACACATATATATATATATATATATATATATATATATATATATATATATATATATATATATAATATATATATATATATATTATATATATATGCCTAGATTTGGTATTCACAAACAACAGTAATCTAATTGATAATGTAGAAATCTCCCAACTATGATATCAGACCACAATATCATTGAAATAACAACTAATATAAAGGCAACAGGAAAGGAAAGAACACGCACAACAGAACGAAGCAAATTCGAAATTTTTAATTTTCACTCCAAAGCTATAAACTGGGAAGATGTGACATCCAGCATGGAAGTAATAGATTGGAAAACCATTTTCAAGGCCAAGACAACGGAAGAGATGCTAATGACGTTAGAGGAGAAGACGTTAGAAATTGTGGAAAAACATGTCCCAAAGATACAACAAAGAGGAAAGAGAAGCAGGTTCGAAAGACAAAGAGGGCATTGTTCCGAAAGAGAAAAAGAGTGACTGCAAAATTAAGTAATTGTAAAGATAACAACAGAAAAATATTAAATGATAAACTACAAAGTATCGATGTCGTCATACAGGAACAAATCGAGAAGCATACAGAAAAAGAAGAAGATGACGCTATAGAAGCGATAAAGGTTAACTCAAAGTACTTCTATAATTTCGCAAAAGAAAGTCGAAAAACCAAGCGACTATTGGACCTTTAAAAAATGAGAACAGTGATTTATCTGATGATCTAACAGAAGTATCTGAAATATTAAAAGCTCAGTATGAATCATCTTTCAGTATCCCAAAAACTGACAAATTGATTTGCGATAGAAACGCGTTCTTTGAAGAAGAACCACAAGGGGAAAGTATAACGGATTTCGACTTCACGACGGATGATATTACACAAGCCATAGGGAAACTAAAAACACACTCAGCGGCAGGACCGGATAAATGGAATGCCACACTGATCAAAAACTGCAAGAATGCAATCGCTGAGCCCCTATACTGGATATGGAGACGATCATTAGACACGGGAGAAATACCGGGCATCCTGAAGAGAGCGAACATAGTCCAATATATAAAGGAGGAGATCGATCCCAGGCCAAAAACTATAGGCCAGTGTCGCTTACATCTCATCTCACTAAAATATTTGAAAGAATAGTTAGACAGAAAATCTGACTTTTTGGAAACTCAGAAAAAATTCAATGATAACCAACACGGGTTTCGATCAGGCAGATCATGCCTATCACAACTAATGGAACACTACAACAACATTATTGATTCACTTGAAAGTAATGAAAACTATGATGTACTATACACAGAATTTGCTAAAGCGTTCGACAAGTGTGACCACGGAATCATAATACATAAACTGAAATATATGGGAATAACAGGAAAAGTAGGGAAATGGATATACTGTATAATTTCCTTAGTGAGCGGAGGCAAGTCGTTACAGTACAAGGAGTATCTTCATCAGAATCAGAGGTCCTCAGCTCAGTACCACAAGGAACAGTATTAGCTCCACTACTCTTCATAATCATGCTAACTGACATAGATGAGGACGTTACCAGAGACAGCACAGTAACATCCTTTGCGGATGACACAAAGATCAGTAGAAAAATAAGAAACCCAGAAGACATAGGATCTTTACAAACCGACATAAACAAAATCTACAAGTGGACTGAAGACAACAATATGAAGTTTAACACCGAGAAATTTCAGCTATTACGGTACGGAAAAAGAGAAGACCTAAAGTGCATGGAATATTATACCCCAAATGGACAGGAAATTCAGAGAAATTCCAGAGCAAAAGATTTAGGGGTTGTAATGACTGATGATGCGAAATTTGAAACACAAAATAAGATTGCAGTAAACAGAGCAAAGAGAATAACGGGTCAGATATTGAGAACCTTTAAAGGAAGGGATAGGAATGTAATGATTTCTCTACTGAAAACCCTGATAATACCCAAATTAGAATACTGCTCGGTCCTAACTTCCCCATATAAAAAAGAAGACATCAGACAGCTGGAGGGGATCCAAAGAAGCTTCACAGCCAAGATCAATGGGTGCAAAGAACTAAATTACAGGGAAAGGTTACGAGAACTAGACCTATATTCACTGGAAAGGAGAAGAGAGAGATACACCATTATTTACAC
>JAJOZX010000508.1:382500-405000 GCA_023014485.1 Bathynomus jamesi
AAGTGTGTATACATTTTGGGGACGCCCTGTATATATATATTCATATATATATATATATATATATATATATATATATATATATATATATATATATATATATATATATACATTAGGGTGGCCCCTATTTTTCAACTTTTGAAATTACTTGCTCCCCAACCACTAATCTTCTTCCAATATATAAAGAAAGTGCTCTGTGCAAAATTTCAGCTCAATTGGGCTATATTAAGGTGGCCCCCAAAGGCCCTAAAGTTTCAAAATTCACGATAATTGGTATTTAATATAAAACCTTTATAATTCATTTGCAAAATTTGTTTGGGAAAATAATCACAAAGCATAATCGAAAGTGAATTTTATTTACAACAAATAATTACGCCGCTTATATAGGCCGCAGGCGCAGAACTTTCTAGAACCTTCCAGAAGCGGTTTTTTACGCACTTATGATACTTTTCAATTTCCGTGAATATCTCGTCCAATTTTGGTTTTAAGTAAATAATGGTTATAACTAAATTTATTGTAAATTGAATTCTCTTTCGATCGTATTCTTATTTCTTTCGAATAAAACACTGTAAAGAAGATAAAAACAGTTTTATATGAAAAAATATCAATATTGTTAAAATCTGAAACTTTAGGGCCTTTGGGGGCCATCTTAATATTGTCTGATTGAGCTGAAATTGTACACAGAGCATTTTTACATGGATTAGAACTTTGGAGGTTGGGAGATGAAAAATATTTCATTTCAGAAAATCACATACAACTAAGGGCCACCCTAATATATATATATATATATATATATATTAGGGTGTCCCAATTTTTTTTCTTAACACGACCTGACCACTCTTGTCATGCCCGGATGTGGTTTGGGCTAAAGCATTGGCTGTGTGATTTTCAACTCGATCAGATGATATTTAGAGGTCCCGACGTTTGATGACTTTTTTTTGGTTTTCAGAATTGATCATTATGGCGTTGACAAGATCAAACATCAAGTTGTGGCTTCTTGAGAGGTCTCCGATAGCAGAGCTGGCTAATCTCGATTACCAAGTAATATGGACGTGTTGCTCCTTTTCTTCTACCATCACCGCGACCAAAAGAAGACAGATTCCAACAGTGTCAAGGCTGTAATATCGGCTGTATTAGAAATCTGGGCTAGAGCCAACTCGAATCTGGCAACAACCTCCGTTCATGCCTCGACTAAACTGAAAGCTTTGGTTCAGAGGTATCGAAATTTGCATAAAAACAAGAACAAGACTGGAATGACACAATATGCAGCGGGATGTATTCTTGGCTGATATGGAAGATATTTTTCATGTCGCCCGCTCAGACGTTCTGGATCGGGGAGATATTCCTCTTGAAGACAAGGAATTCCTCATTTCCCAAAGGGCAGATCGACATACGAGTTACATGGGAGGTGAAGATAGAAAATATAATGCAGCCACAATGAAAAGACAGGAAAGGGAAACAGCTCTTGAGCGGGCACACCGGCGTCAAACGGAGGAGGCTCTAGCTGTAGGAGTCACAGAGGAGGCTACCGACAGCAGTTCTAGCACATCGTCAGCTGACAGTGGAAACGAAGCCGTCACTTGTGGACTTAAACCTTCGAAAGCTCCCAAACATGACAGACTAAAAGAAAGTCTGAGTGATCTTGACCTGGCAGCAACTTGGGATCGCGAGGGCCTTTCTGTTCGACAGGCAACATCAGCGTTTGCTGCGACTGCAAAATCCCTAGCTCTCGGTCCTGACAGTGTTCCATCAAAGAGCACGTTCACCGCTTCCGACAAAAGGCCCGTACAATGATAGGGACCGATGTTATTGGCCACCTCGAGCAGCTTCCACCTCGACTGCAGATCCACTGGGACACAAAGTTACTCACTGACATCGAACAGGAGGGTAAGTCAGTCGATCGGATTGCTGTTGTGGTGACTGGGGATGGTGTGGAAGAGCTATTAGGAGCACCGAAAATAATAGACGGCACAGGACAGCAAATGGCAAGCGCAGTCCATCAAGCGCTCACCCTAGTCGGAATTGAGGACAAGATCATAGGCATGGTGTTTGACACGACGGCATCAAACACAGGGATAGTGCAAGGTGCGTGTGCGCGTTTGGAAGCGGCATTGGGAAGATCTCTTTTATGGTTTGCTTGCCGTCATCACGTTCACGAAGTGATTCTCAAGGATGTCTTCGTCGTGTGCCTAGGAACACCACCAAGTCCTCAAATCCCACTTTTCAGGAGATTCAAGGAGGCCTGGCCATCAATCAACCACTGTCAGTTGGATGCATTTGACAAGGACGAGGTGGCTAAAGCCTTCATAAATGACAATGCTTGCCTTTCACAAATGCGACTTGAGGTAATAGACTATCTCCGCGATGCCCTAAGAAGTGGTAATCATCCTCGAGAGGATTATGAAGAACTTCTTCGACTGAGCCTCTTGTACCTCGGAGACGACGTAGGACGTTACAAGCTTCGGCCTCCAGGGGCTTACCATCAGGCCAGATGTATGGCCAAAGCTATTTACTGCCTGAAAATAGCATTACTGCAGTCCCAGTTCTCCGAACTTCGTCTCCAAGAACTGCAAGGGGTTCGCCGTATGGCTCTCTTCGTGAGCCTTGTATAGGTGCGTCACTGGCACGAGGCTCCCATCGCCATCAAATCTCCCAAAAATGACGTTAGGCTGTGCAATCTTCTTGTAGGTTACCCTGACAAGGACGTTGGAAACACAGCTTACCGGGCTGTGCTCCGTCATCTGTGGTATATCTTGGAGGACTTAATCTGTCTTGCACTGTTTGATGACAGAGTTGACGACAATGAAAAGCGTAACATGACGGCTAACCTGAAAAAGCGCCCTGGGAAAGGACTCAAACGGGTCCAAGGCAAGGGACTGCAAGTGGATGGCCGTTTAAGTCCGTGGGTGACGAGTCGATCCACCACACTCTTCCAGTTTCTCCAAGTTGAGCCCACGTTCCTCACCAAAGACCCTGAAACATGGCCTACTGACGAAAACTACCGTCTGGCAAAGAGCCGAGCTGCAGAACTGATGGTGGTCAATGATGCAGCAGAGCGAGGCATCGCCCTCATTGAGAAATACACAAGCAAACCTCTGTGCCGTGATGAAGAAGACCTCCAGTTCCTCCTTCGAACTGTCCACTCACACCGACGGAATGTGAGCCGGAAGGGAACAAAAACGGATCTCATGAAACACGAGTTTACAGTAGTTAAAATGCATAAATGTGATGCTTTGAAATTGTTGTTTGTGTGTTAAGATTAAAATACATGTTTATTTTGTATAATCATCTTTGTGATGGAACTTTTGAGAGAAATATTTCAGTTAATTTGCCTTTCAGTTAAGAGGAGAAATAAAGTGTTCAAAGTTCGGGACCTTTAAATTTCCTTCGATCTCTCTGAAATTTTACAGGAAGACTTCTAATGGGAAACATCATATATATATATATATTATATATATATATATATATATATATATATATATATATATCTAATATATAATATATATACAGGGCGTCCCAAAAAAATGTATACACACTTTAACAGCTGATAGCTCAATTGATGTTTCTTTCTTTCCAAGTTAAACCCATTAGAATTAATAATGGCAGTCAGACTAAGCTTTGAACTAAGGAAATTCATTCTAAAATGCTACTGGAAGTGTGAAAACGCAGTTGAAGTGCAAATACAGTTTAGGAGGGAGTTTCAAACAGATCCACCAACGCGACTTACCATCACTCGAATTAGAGAAAGTTTGAAGCCGATGGAACTGTTCAGAATGTCCACAAGAAGCGTTCCGGAAGACCACGGACATCGACAAGCCCCACAAAGCAAGAAAGAGTACTGGAAACGTATCACCAAAGTCCAAGAAAATCTGTGCGGCAAGCGAGTCGTGAGGTAGGAATTTCAGAATCGTCTGTCCAACGCATTTTGAAGCGCTGTCAATGGAAAAGTTACATTCCAGATTAGTCCATGCTATTAATGAAGATGATCCGGACCGAAGAGTGGAGTATTGCGAGTGGTACTTGGCACGATGTGGATGTGGATTGGACGAAGGGGTTTCGTAGAATACCCTCCGCGTTCACCAGACCTCACACCACTAGACTTTTTTTATGGGATACTTAAAAGGCAAAGTCTACGCTATAAAACCTGCAACAGTCGCTGAATTGAGAGAGCAGCCATTGAACGAGAATGCACACAAACACCAAACGAAATGTTTCGTGATGTTTGCGATTCCATTGCTTCGCGTTATCAGCAGTGCCTGGACCAGAACGGACGTCAGTTTGAAAACAGGCGTTGACAAAACAATTAAATAATGTCTGTAGATTCTATTACATTTTGAAATGAAATGTATTTTAATAAACACTGCCTTTATAATTATTTAAAGTGTGTATAATTTTTTTGGGACGCCCTGTATATATATATATATATATATATATATATATATACCGGGTGGCCCAAAAAAATGCACCAATTTTGAGAAGTGATATCTCAATAACCATTGCAGCTAGGGACTTAAAAAACAACCAAATGAAAGATAATTCTTTTCTCTTTAAATACTTATTCTATGGCTTGATGGTTATAAGCCCATATAATGCCCAAAATTGGCTTCCAAAAAAAATATACAAAAAAAGTTGCGCATTTATATTTATTCCTTGATCCTAATTTTAAATGAAATTTTTCTATTCCAGACCCCTCAAGATGGGATTGAGAGAATCTGATAAGAACATTATACAAGCACTACGTGAAGAAAAAGGATATTCATTAAACATAATCCTTTACGAATTTCCAAATAGAAATTGGAAAAAAAGAACTGTGGCACATTTTTTACAAAAATTTAAAGAAACCGGCAGCAGTCAACGGCGTCCGGGAAGTGGTCGACCAGAAACTATTAGAACGCCAGAAAACATTGAAAAGTAAATGAAATGGTTTTTAAGTCAAGAGGAACAACCGGGAACAAGTAAAAGTGAACGTGAAGTTGCGAAAGAAACCGGGATTTCACGTTCATCAGTACAGCGAATAATTCGCTGTACTGATGAACGTGAAATCCCGGTTTCTTTCGCAACTTCACGTTCACTTTACTTGTTCCCGGTGTGCCTCTTGACTTAAAACCATTTCATTTACTTTTTCAATGTTTTCTGGCGTTCTAATACTTTTTGGTCGACCACTTCCCGGACGCCGTTGACTGCTGCCGGTTTCTTTAAGTTTTTGTAAAAAATGTGCCACAGTTCTTTTTTTCCAATTTCTATTTGGAAATTCGTAAAGGATTCTGTTTAATGAATATCCTTTTTCTTCACGTAGTGCTTGTATAGTGTTCTTATCAGATTCTCTCAATCCCATCTTGAGGGGTCTGGAATAGAAAAATTTCATTTAAAATTAGGATCAAGGAATAAATATAAATGCGCAACTTTTTTTTTAATATTTTTTTTGGAAGCCAATTTCGGGCATTATATGGGCTTATAACCATCAAGGCATAGAATGAGTATTTAAAGAGAAAAGAATTATCTTTCATTTGTTTGTTTTTTTAAGTCCCTAGCTGCAATGGTTATTGAGATATCACTTCTCAAAATTGGTGCCATTTTTTTTGGGCCACCCGATATATATATATATATATATATATACACATTTTAACTGCAAAGAACACGCAGTATAATTAACGTAAAGAACGACGCCTGTATAGGAGAACATTCCGAGCAAGATGAGGAGGGAGAACGAATAAATGAAAAAATGAGGTAACGACCAGGGAATCGAACCCGGGATCTTCCGATTGCCGGTCAGATATGATAACGAGGACCATATATATATATATATATATATATATTTATATATATATTTATATTTATATATATTTATATATATATATATATTTATATATATATATATTTATATATATATATATTTATATATATATTTTTATATATATTTATATATGATGAATAAACCACGAAGGAAAGGAAACACAAAAGGTGCTCAAGCGCTTTCGTCTAATGACATCCTCAGGAACACTGAAGTACATAAAAGGTTACGGCCTATAATTATATAGGTTACAGAAAGAAAAAAAAAAAAATAAATAACATACATACACACAAACATATATATATATATATATATATGAAAAATTATACACATATATATATATATATATATATATATATATATATATATATATATATATGCACTAAACGGAGAAGTAAAATTAAAAATTAAAAATTAGAGGATTAACAAAGAGGCATACAGATTTGTAAGGAAAAATATCGATTTTAGCACAAGATCAAATGAATTATAAAAATACAAATTTATACTGGAAATCTGCCCGGGTTTTAACACTTTGCCTTTTAGAGTCAAGTTTCGATATATAAAAAATAAAATGAAGATTAAAAGTTAATAAAGTAGCATACAAGTTTACCAAAGATTTAGCGTCCTACCCTTTTTATCTAAATTTGTTTTGAAGGAATTCAAAACAACAGGATCGAGTTGAAAAAGACCTTTGCTTATGTTGAAGTTATTTGAAAGTTGGATAATGGCAGACTCAAGAATATTTCTATTAACAATGTTGCTAGAATGAAATAAAACTGAAGCATTATTCCAATGAATACAGTGGGATAACTCTGACAAATGGACAAAAAGAGCACTGGACAACTGTCCTGTTCTAACGGAATATTGATGCTGTTTTATACGTGTGTGCAAATCCTTTCCAGTCTGACCTATGTAAAAGGAATCACATTGTTTACACCCAATTTTATAGATAATGCCTGAATTATTGGTAGGGCTATTTTTTACTATGATATTTTTCACAATATTGTTATATGAAAATACTACATTAATATCCAAAAGTTTAAGTACATTAGCAATGCCTAAAAAGCCCGGGAAAAATGGAAGTACTAAAATATTTTTTGACAAAGTACGAGTGTTATTATTGACACGATAGAAAGTTCGTTTTGCCTTGTTGAGACAAGAAAGATGAACGAGCTTCTCCAGGACCCCGCCACATACAGCAAACTTAGAAAGAACCCGCAGGATGACGTCATCAAATCATTTAATAGTGGCTTGAAACGCATTCTCAAAGATCATAAGGACTTAATTCCGCTTTTCATGTCCACTTCACCTTCTCTGCCCTACCTTTACGGTCTTATTAAAACCCACAAACCTGGCAACCCTATGCGCCCTATTATTAGCTCGGTGGGCTCTATTACTTATAAACTCTCCAAATGGCTTGTCAAAGTCTTGTCCCCCATTCTCGGAACTATCTCTGATTCACATGTAAAAAAATTCCATGGATCTTACTGAAAAATTGAATAATGCACGTACTGAAACTAACGATAGATTGATCAGTTTTGACGTTTGTTCATTGTTTACAAAAGTGCCGATTGATGATATGCTTGACTTTCTCTCCCAAGAATTACATAAGTATGACCTGCCACTACCTTCACACATTGTTTTGGAACTTATTAAGCTTTGCATCAAAGACTGTAAATTCACTTTCAATAACGAGTATTATCAACAAGTGTTTGGGATGGCCATGGGCAACCCCTTATCGCCCCTCCTCTCCAATATTTATATGGAGTTTTTCGAAATTACTTACATTCCGAGAATCCTGGGGGTTGGCATCCCTTGGTTGCGGTACGTCGACGATATTTTGTGTATCTGGCCCATGAATCGTGACCTGGATAACTTCCTCCTTCAGTTAAATGATCAAGTCCCCTCCATTAAGTTTACTTTAGAAGTGGAACAAGACAATTCAATCCCATTTTTGGATGTGCGTGTACATAGGGAAAGCCCAGGTTTTAAGTTTAGTATCTATCGGAAAACAACAAACAATTTGTCCTACGTACACTTTTACTCGGGACATGACACCCCACTAAGAAGGCCATTTTTCATCAATGTTTCTCCGCGCCCTTAGGATCGCCAGTCCGGAATACATCGATGCCGAATTGGAAAAAATCAACGGTATTGGAAGTGATCTGTGTTACCCATCTGCGTTTATGGAATCTTGTCTCAACAAGGCAAAACGAACTTTCTATCGTGTCAATAATAACACTCGTACTTTGTCAAAAAATATTTTAGTACTTCCATTTTTCCCGGGCTTTTTAGGCATTGCTAATGTACTTAAACTTTTGGATATTAATGTAGTATTTTCATATAACAATATTGTGAAAAATATCATAGTAAAAAATAGCCCTACCAATAATTCAGGCATTATCTATAAAATTGGTGTAAACAATGTGATTCCTTTTACATAGGTCAGACGGGAAAGGATTTGCACACACGTATAAAACAGCATCAATATTCCGTTAGAACAGGACAGTTGTCCAGTGCTCTTTTTGTCCATTTGTCAGAGTTATCCCACTGTATTGATTGGAATAATGCTTCAGTTTTATTTCATTCTAGCAACATTGTTAATAGAAATATTCTTGAGTCTGCCATTATCCAACTTTCAAATAACTTCAACATAAGCAAAGGTCTTTTTCAACTCGATCCTGTTGTTTTGAATTCCTTCAAAACAATTTAGATAAAAGGGTAGGACGCTAAATCTTTGGTAAACTTGTTGCTACTTTATTAACTTTTAATTTCATTTTATTTTTATATATATCGAAACTTGACTCTAAAAGGCAAAGTGTTAAAACCCGGGCAGATTTCCAGTATAAATTTGTATTTTTATAATCATTTGATCTTGTGCTAAAAATCGATATTTTTCCTTACAAATCTGTATGCCTCTTTGTTAATCCTCTAATTTTTAATTTTATTTTTACTTCTCCGTTTATTGCATATATATATATATATATATATATATATATATATATATATATATATATATGTATTAGGGTGACACTTATTTTCGAAAGTTTGAATTTTTATCGGGACGGGCGCGTTTCTGGTTCCATTTTGTCAAAAAATATCGTGTGTAAAATATTTTTGAAATAAAACAATATTTAGAACTGCCTCAATACGGTCAAAGTTTGTATATTTTCTCGAAAAGTAGAAATTTTAGATCATGATGTTCTATGCCTCTAGCAAATAAAATATCACTTCTAGTTTGTTCAAGCTACTAATCTTGACCTAAAACATATAACTGGACTTCATACTTTCAACTCTAGGTCCCCCTCAACTCGAGTATTAGCCCCTCAAGGGGGGGGGGGTATCATGGGCGCCCATCTCCCTCTCATTGTTGCCTACTTTGCAGAGGTCACGGTGGACTTGCGGGCGGTTGGGAAGTCACAGCGGTGCTTCTCGACCACTTGTAAGAGGAACTGCCTTTGGTCTTCACTCTTGGTAAGGGCCAGGTTGAAAGACTGCATCAACGCCACCCCGCGCTCCGCGAAGTCATTGACAACTTGAAGGGCCTGGACTCGGCGGGATGCGGCGATGAAGGCTGGGTCCGTCCGCCACTCCTCCGGATCCTTGAGCAGGAAGGCGGTGCTGATGTCCAGAACCTTGAAGAACTCCTTTGATGTAGTCGTTGTGAACTTGGCCAATGTATTGTTGGCGATTGAGGCGGTGGACAGGTCCACATTGATACGCCGCGGGGGATCCTCCGATCCTTCCTCTTCTTCCATCGCTTTAATCATCTCCCGCTTTGTCGCCAAGTCGATACCCTCGTCGAAGATGGCCAGGGTGACGAGGCGCTCGCTCAAGTACCATAGGTGCCTGGCGAAGACTGTCGCCGTCGCCTTGGCCACCGCTGAGTCCGGATAATAGACGAGGGCCTTGAGCAGCGCGAGGTCCGCGGCTGGGGCCGTTGCCGGGAGCGGCGCTTTGTACCAGGCCGTCACGTAGATGGACACGGCGAAGATGGTGAATCGCCGGATTCCAGCCGCTTCGCCTGACGACATCTGAAACTGTTCCCGGAACAGGAACAGTTTGATGGCATAGATGACTTTTGCCATCCAGCGCGCGCGATGGAAGGCGCCGGGACGAGCGAACCGGGCACCCCGCTTGTTCGGACCGCCCAGCACAATTACAGAGAGCTCCAGAAGTTCCCTGTAGTCATCACGTGGATGTTGACCGTCGAGGAGGCGGCTGAATTCGATCAGCAGGTCGTCGCGGGCGTCCTTCAGGTGCTGCGGCATGGTTCCATCCTCGAAGGGCTTCGCTTTGGTTTGATCGATGAAGTCCCACTGGGCGGCGAATCGTTTGAACAGGAGGATGTCAGGACCAGTAGAGGGACCGAGGCACGCCGTGAATGCCTTCTCGCACACCAGTTCGTGGATGTGGTGGCGGCAAGCCAAATGAAGCACTGTCTTCTCGAGTTTCTGCTCAATGATATAGCAAGCTCCTCCTGAGAGTCCTGTGTTTGAGGCGGTGGTGTCAAAAGAGAGGGCACAGATCCGTCCCTTGATGTCCCAATCCTCGAGGGCAGAGAGGACGGCTTCCGCCATGGCGCGGCCGGTGCCGTCGGGGAGGCTGGGCACAGCCAGAAGCTTGTCGACGTTCTCCCCAGACACCAGAACTGGAAGGCGATCTTCAGCAGGGCCTCCGTCAGCCGCTGGTACGATTTTCCCGTCCCAGTGAACGGTCAGCGGCACAGTAGGATGGAAGGCTGCCTTCATTTCCGCTGCTGCCATAGCACGGAACTTTGCTCGGTCGCGGCGGGAGGATTCGCGGTTCAAGACCAGCTCCTCAGGGTCGTGGCCCAAGCTCCTCGCAGCCGCCGACAGCAAAAAAACACCTTCTCGGTCGGTAAGTTTCGTCCGATCCATCGCTGCGGAGAGATCAGGGGTGATCATCTTTTTCGACGCGCGGAATCGCTTGGGTGGTAAAGGGGTCGTAGATGCTTCTGCATTCGACGTGGACGGGCCCGGGAGAGAGAGCTCTTCCTCTTCTTCTCGGCGACGACGCCGTGTCGGTGACCGAGTCGGGCTGCTTGCACCTGAGCTGGAGCTCGATGCCAGTTCGACGAGTTCTTCTCGGCTCTCTCTGTTCGCCCTTTCATCATCTTGCCGGCGGCTCCTTTCCGCTTCCTGTCTCCTCGCACGCTCCTCCTCAGTGTGCAGCGTCATGTCACGTGTGGAGGAGATGCGGCCGCGCCGCACCTCGGCCCTTTGTCCCGTCAGGAACTCCCTGTCCTCTTCGATTGTGATCATCGACATCGCCTGTTCGTGTGCGATGTCGAAGAGGCGGTCAAGGGATGAGAGGAACTCGGCCTCGTTCCTGATTTGGGTCACAGTGCGCCGTTTCGAGTTCTTGTTCAGAGCCCGCCACTTCTCGTACATTCGGAGAACCTTGTCCCTTGCGCGTTGGTCTTTCTGCGTAGGAATACGGGACCGCTCCCAGAATTCCTTGACTGCGGTCACTGTCTCAGCGGCTGCTTCCTTGATCGGCTTCTTGACGTCAAGGTGAAGGTGGAAAAAGTACTGAAGCGCCTGCTTTCCCGTAGGCAGCATGCTTCCTGTGATGCTGTGGTCCACGGTCCCCAGGAGATAGACTGCTGTTTTAGATCTTGTTGCCGAAGCCATCACGTCGTTTCAGAACTCACTGAAAAAGAGAATGAAACACTGTTAGTGTTGGCAAAACTCGTCCCAACCCATTTTCTACTTAGAATAACATGTTCTTTCGCCTGTATCAATATTTGGATAAACTCGTGTTACACCCTGTATAATACCTCATTTTAGTCTTCTGTACACCAGTGCGGAAGACTAAACCAACGACTCTGACCGTCCGTCTGTCTGTCTGTTATCATTTTTCAACTCAGAAACTACAGCAGCTATCGAAACGAAAACTGACATGATAACAGAACGCCATGAGTACTTTTCGACAAAAAGTATAAACTTTGACCTCGTTGAGGCAGTTCTAATTATTATTTTATTTCAAAAATATTTTACACACAATGTTTTAGACGGAATGACACCAGAAATGCGCCCGTCCTGATAGAAATTCCCAAAAATGAAAAACACCCCAAATAAGTGGCACCCTAATATGTATGTGTGTAGATATGTAATATATTATATATATATATATATATATATATATATGTTGTGTGTATGTATGTTATTTACTTATTTTTTTTTTCTTTCTGTAACCTATATATAGGCCGTAATCTTTTATGTACTTCAGTGTTCCTGAGGATGTCATTAGACGAAAGCGCTTGAGCACCTTTTTGTGTTTCCTTTCCTTCGTGGTTTTATTCATCATATATAAATATATATATAAATATATATATAAATATATATAATATATATATATATATATATATATAAATATATATAAAAAATAAATATATATATAAATATATATATATGTAAATATATATATATAAATATATATATATATATATAGATATATATATATATATATATAAAATATATATAAATAAATATATATATATAAATATATAAATATATATATAAATATATATATATAAATATATATATATAAATATATATATATATATATATATGTATATATATATATATATATATATATATATATATATATATATATATATATATATATATATATACATAGAGTAACCTTTCCCAATAACGGCAACCTCGGGGATTTGAGATTCCATTATTGGGAATTTTCCGTTATCTAGACAGTTTAGTTTAAAGGTATTTCATACGTAAATAAATGGTGTTAATAAGAAATAAAGATATAATGCTGACCATTTTATTAACTGCTAAATACACAGTCCGTAATTTGAACAAAAAAAAACATTTTTAAATTTATAAAAAAAGCGTTTTCATCATTCGAAAAAAAATATCCTTAGTTTTAAACGAACATCTTATAATAAAAGAAAACATTTAAATTTAAAAAAAAATACTCTAAATTCTCCTCCACGAGTGTTTATTCTGTGGATGCATTTTCTTCGATTGATTTCTTTAAGAATTTTCTTATATCACTTTGTTTCGCGGACTTCTGTTTTGTTGTGATCATCGTATTTTTAAGCATATGCGCTTGCATAACTTGTTGCATAGAGAAACTTGGATTCTGTTCAAAATAAGAAAGAACCGTGTCCATGCACGACTGAGCTTTAGCCCGAGATATCTTTTCAATGGTTGCATTTCCTTCGTCGCCTTCTTCGTCTGAACAAATTGCTGCATCTCGAGTTCCAGGATTAATCACACTGTCAATAATTTCTTGATCCGAAAAAGTTTGGTTGACTTCAATGTCATTGTCAGCTGTTATCCAATCATCAATATCTTTATCCTCGAGGCTATGTAATGGATTTTCTACGGACGTTGCTTGAATTGTCTGCATTATTTCTTTTCTGCTTTGCCTAACATTGAAACCTTCAAATTCATTTTCATCGTCCGAAGGTAAATCGGCAAACATGGCACTAGGCCACAATTTTCTCCATGCTCTCAAAAGTGTGACAGGTTTAACAGAATTCCATGCTATAGCAGCACCAAATAACGCATCTTTAATCGTAAAGTTTCGTTGAAAGTTTGGAATAGATAGGTCACTATTGACTAGTTTCATGAAATTATTTCGATAATGGCATTTTAAATTTTGTATAATTCCCTGGTCCATTGGCTGTATGAGCGAAATGACGTTTGGTGGCAAATAGCACGAAAAAATATTTCCACAATCAGAAACTAATTTAGATTCATGGGGATGGACCCTAGAATTAGCGAGAAGCAAGACACATTCAGTGTTTACAGGCTTCCCCATATCATGTAAATTAAGACGGACTGCAGGCACAAATTCGTGGGTGAACCAATTTTGAAACAGTTCTTTGTCCATCCATGCATTATTATGGGCCCTATAAGAGACTGGCAAATGCATGATTCCCTTCAAGGCTCTAGGACGATGGAACTTACCAATAACTAAAAGCTTGATCCTGTGTTGGCCTGATGCGTTTGCACATGTAAGAACGGTCAAGCGTTCTTTATTATGCTTGAAGCCTGTAGCACTTGTTTCATTGCAACTTGCCAATGTTTTTGTTGGTAAACATTTCCAAGACCTGTTTCATCAGCATTGTAGATTTGGTCCGCTGTTAGATCGTGTTCCTTTACCAGTTCATCAAATGTTGCGCTATATGCTATGACCGCTTCTGAGTCTGCCGAATGCTTTTCGCCGGCAATATCTAATTTTCGTATACCATGACGTAGCTTAAATTTAGTTAACCAACCATCCGAAAAAGCAACCGTAGTATCCAATTCCATTTTTTCTTTAAAATCTTTAGCTTTAGCTAAAATCATAGGCCCGGATATTGCTATACCCTCTGATCGTTTTAATAGGAACCACTCGTGTAACACTTTGTCTAAATTTTCACACTTCGGCTTATGTAAAGTTTTCCTATTCGCTATTTTATTGTTAGGCTCTGAAGAAGCAGTAAATTCTAATAGCTTTTGTTTTGAATTTTTAATGTCGGACAATGTCGACGATCCCACGTTGTATTCAGCCATTAACACAGTTCTACTTATACCTCGTTCCATTTTCTTAATTATGTCCAGTTTATCACTAAGTTTTAATGTGGTTCTCTTTTGTTTATTCTTCTGGGTAACTTTAGGCATGGCGATGGGGGTATACACAAATAATTAAACGTTTAAAGTGTAGCACAAAGCGTTCCACGTGTTGTCAGTACGGCGTTCGCTTTACAACTGTCGGCCACGCGGATGTAAACAAACTCTAGCGCGTTGCCGTTTTCTTTGCTGTACGACAATTTTCAAAGATTGCCCATTTTCGAAATTGCCGTTATCTCGGGTTTTCCGTTATTGAGAATGCCGTTATTGGGAAAGTTTACTGTATATATATAGTGGACCTAGTTTTAGCCGTTTAAGGTGATAATGATTTAATTGTATGCTAGTGATTAATTGATGCAATGACTGATTGCTTATTAATGAAAAGCTATTTGAGTAGATCCACCATACTATTGGAAGTGACAGGAATGGCAGCGAGGTCACCAGCTTGGTTTACACCCAAGCAAATTAATATTAAGGTTATAAAAGACACCTTATGTTTTTTTGTAGTTTAATTAAGAAAATATTTATATTAATTTTCACAGTGAAAATACAATGGAAAGACTGACTAGAAAGCTTAACAATTCGATAATGGCCTTTGAAATGCACTCGTTTATGTGAGGCTTAATGGTATACAAAATGGGACACAACCTGAAATATGAGACTTAGTGAATACAAAAATAATGCATGTACGTAATAATATAACAAATAGGTTATGTAATACACTGATTAGGGAAGCTACAGAATATGCATAAATGATCTGTGAAAGAGGCCTATTAATGACACAGAAAGCGCGTACGTTTTGGTACACTGAATAGAATAAGTCTCGGTACTTTATTTTTTTATGGTAATAAAGCCGTTATTTATTCACTGTGGTATAACAAAGAATTAACGGTAATTAATTGATAGTTTTACGTTATGCTTATGACATAGACTTAGCTAATAAGATGAAATGTTAATAGCTTAATTGACACGTAATAAGTATTATACTCATCGATGGTATGTCAATGGCATGCAACATAGAACATTGAATGGGCCTAGTAAATGATATAAAGAATGCACGTGCGTTTGGTACATTGAATGGAAAACATGACACTCTGATTAAGTAGGCTAGATGATTGAATGGGCCTAGTAATGATATAAAGAATGCACGTGCGTTTGGGCTAGGCCTAATGATAGTTGAGGGAATATACACTGTATATGAATTAGGCCTGCAGTAGAGAACTTATTTATCGCACAAATATAATGGTGAACCCAACAGCGGATGATGTGAATTACAGGTTCTGAAGGACACTTGAATTAGGAAAATGGTCTACTGCGTTATTAACGAGAGTCAATTGGAACGTTTAATTACTCACTTTGGGAGCATAGCCTGCTGTTCGGCGGTAGGCTAATGTAGGCTTCACAAGAGTACTTAGAATATGATGTACTTAGCTTACCCGGACGATGTAATGCTGTTGAAAGGAGTGTTGAAAAGGAAACTAATACCGTGAGTGTCGTTGATCGTCCTCTGGAAGCTGGTCGCTCACGCGTTGGTCGTGTCGTGGATTAGGCCTTTTGCGAAGGAGATGTAGGCCCGGTTGTGGTTGTCTCTTGGAAGTTTGTTCCGTAAGTCAAGGTATGATGGGCCTAATGGAGTCTCGTAGACGACCGTTCTTCGTAAAGCGGTAAAAGCTGACCAGATGTGGAGTGATTTGGGTTTGTAGCTTTCGCCGTCGAGTCACGCAATGTGTCCACCTTGAGGATGCTTCTCGTAGCGTTGCAACCTTGCCGGTGCTCTCGAGGATGATTGATAACCGGTTTATGCGGTAATGAAGAGACCAAGGGGAATTCCTGATGCCGTTGGGGTTTGCTGCGGCAGTATTGGTGGATCACTTCCAATGATGCTTCGTTTCTTGAATGTGGTGTTGAAGTGAGCCTTGGTCTTGAGCCGGTTAAAGCTGATGAGGGGTGACAACGTACAGAGTAGTCGAACGAAATGGAAGCGCTAACGAAGTGAGGAGGAGTGAGAGTGGGTGCTCGCTTTTATACGTAGTTCCTGTGACGTACGACTTCGCACCAAATCTTAAGACGCCTTTTGCGCGCGTCCTCTAGTTGAAGAGCTTGCTTTCGCCTTTTGGGAAGGAACAGACGTTTCATTGTTTGACTCCTTGCCCACGTGTGTTTTTCAAGATTCTTTGACGATATGTCTGTCTATTTGTTGGTCTATTTCTTGTCGATCCGCTACATATATATATATAAATATATATATATATTATTATATATATATATAAAAATATATATATATAAATATATATATATATATAAAAATATATATATATATAAATATATAATATATATATATAAATAAATATATATATATAAATAATATAAATATATATATATATACATATATATATATAACTATAAATATATATATATAAAATATATATATATAAATATATATAAATATATATATTAAAATATATATATAATATAAATATATCTATATATATGTATTATATATAAATATATAAATATATATATATATATATCTATATATAATATATATATATATATATATATAATATATATATATATATATATATATATATATATATAATATATATATAATACATAAATATATATATATATATATATAAATAAATAAATATATATATATATATATATATATATATATATATATATATAAATAAATATACAGGGTGGGCCGTAAGTTTCCATACATAGGAAAAATAAACTTTTTTTATGGACAACCATTTTTATTTATATAATATGCTCTACATGGTTGCCATTGTTTTGAAAACACATTTCAATACGTGTTCCCCACTGTTAATGAACACGCATTAGCACAGTTGACGTTATGCTTGTAATGGCGTTGGTGATACGTTCCTTTAGATGATTTATGTCTCGTATCTTTTCCTGATACAGCATGGCCTTCAAGTGCCCCCAAAGATAGAAATCAAGGGGGGTGAGATCTGGGGATCTGGGAGGCCACTCCACAGGACCACGCCGACCAATCCAAGCATCGGGAAACTGCTGATCCAAATACCGACGCACGTGAAGACTATAATGAGGTGGAGCTCCATCTTGCTGGAAGTAAACTGGGAAGTTACCTTCCTCGTTTAGCAGGGATGGGAAAATCTCTTCTTGCAACATGTTAAGATACCTTTCGGCATTAAGATTTTCACTGACAAAAATTGGTCCAATAATTCTGTCACCCCATATCCCGGCCCACACCATCACTTTACCGGCACCTTGCATCTTCGTCGGACTCAGCCAGTTAGGGTTAGCATTACTCCAATAACGTATGTTTTGCCGATTAACCTCTCCATTGACGTAAAAATTTGCTTCATCAAAAACAAACGTTTAAATTTTCCTATGTATGGAAACTTACGGCCCACCCTGTATATATATATATATATATATATATATATATATATATATATATATAAATAAATATATATATATATATTTTTATATATATATATATACATATATATATATATATATATAAATAAATATATATATATATATATATATATACATATATTATATATATATATAAATAAATATATATAATATATATATATATATATATATATATATATATATATATATATAAATAAATAAATATATATATATATATATATATATAAATGTAAAAAAGTGAACAATGAACAATTCCTACACCATCATTATATGGATTCATTGTCTTCATGCAGAACTTATGTCCGAATAGTTTTATGTTCGAATGCCCATTTTTACATAAGAACCAAAATCGCTTAAACGCGAGTTTGGATAATAATTTTACTTGTAGCTTCCTATTTTGTTCATGTCACAACCCTACGATCTACCCTTTCTATGGTTTAGTCGTATCCATTATCCATTTTCCATTTGTTATAAAAGTTATATAATTAATTATGAATTGTCTTGCATCTCACCCTCGACCCTAGATTATGCATACACATTGCATGTAACAGGATTGGAACCCGTAGTTGTACTTCTTAGTCATTACTACCCACTTTTTGTCTCTAATTCATCTTTCTAATAATGACTTATACACTATGACGTCACAAAATAACTTTATTCTCTTTACGTTTCCCACTCTGTGTCTCTAATTCGTTCTTGTAAATCTTCCTAACAATGATTTGTACTATATGTAAAAATTCAATAACTATGACGTCATATTTTCTCTTCATTTATTTCCCTAAGGACTAAACACTCTATAGAAGTCATTATTTATATGTTATGTAGCATAAACATTCTTATTGAACCATACTCATTCTTACATTCATAACTTATCTTGACCATTTTCCAATATAAATTTTATTAAATATTCATTTTTACTAGTGTCAACGCGAAACTTTAGGTTCGTTCGAGAACGCGAAAAAACGTTCTCGTATTATTTTTTCATTTTTATTTTTAATTATATTGACCTCCCGAGGTGAACTCAAATAAATGCTCATAAGTTATTATCAAAAATTCCGCTCACGACGACATCTTCGAGCGCCTCAAAGAAAAAAAAGTCTCCTTTCGCTTTGATTCGAATTTATAACATTATCATGTGTTATGTTATATTATGTGTTATGTGCCCATGTACTTTGTACTATATTTCTAACATCTTAATTGTCTATTAATATGAAACACTGTCAAAACAAGACAAAGTTATAGTAACTGTTAAATTGTAATTAACTATAAATTAACAATAACTAGAATGTACTTTAATAGAAGTGTAATTAAACAATGAGTGAATATGAATTAATTGGTAATTGTAATCGTAATTGTAATGAACCAAAATTAATACGTACTCAGTCATGTACTCAAAATTGTGCTTATCTGCTAATACGAAATTATATCGCTTTCAGGAATGTAGAATCAGCGATAGTTGTTTTTTATTTTATTTTTTTTATTCTTTTTAGTTGAAATCTTTCAAAAAAAACAACATCTGATCATGTATTTAAAAAGGGGGAAACTTAACCTTCGATTGTCTCCCCCAAACATTTAGACTATATTATACTGTACTTATAAAATTACTTCACTTCTGCATTAGACTTCTGATTAGCACTTCATCGTTGCACTTCATCGTTGTACTTCTGATTAGCACTTCATCATTGTACTTCAGATTAGCACCTCATTAGGAGGGGGCAGAGGCCCCTTGCCTCCTTAATATATTTTTAGATTCCGGCCTGAGCCATGGTCGAAAGAGGTCGAACCTCTACCCCTGTAAATTCAGAGTACCTGTATATTTTTAAGAAGTAAACCACAGTAAAAGGAGTTTTTATCTTTTTCCTTCGAGCCGTACTCTCTTCAGGAACTCAGTCAGTCAAGTCGACAAGTTATAAAAAGAGAAGAATTAATAAGCGAGAGAAAAGAATTAGAAAGAATTATAGAAAAGTATAAAGAAGAAACATCCGTTGCTTGCCTCCGAACCAGAACCCCCCCCCGTCGAATCCGAACCGACTCAGGGCCATAAAGGGGGGGTTAACAAACTGGCGACCTACTACCAGGATAAAAATCAAGACGACTCCATAGGGACATAGAAGAAGATATGGGGTCTAACATTGTGGAGACCCTTTACCAGGATCTTAAGAAGATTATTTTAACCAGAAGATTTTAACCAGAAGATTTTAACCAGAAGATGTTTAACAAGAAGATGTTTAACAAGAAGATGTTTAACAAGAAGTTTTTTAAGAAGAGGCCACTCTTTGGCCAAGATAGAAATTACCCTGCATCAGGATAATAAGAAGATTACTTTAAGAAGATTTTTAAGAAGAGGCCACTCTTTGGCCAAGAATAGAAATTACCCTGCATCAGGATAAAACCAGTCGACCGGCGTGTCACGACTTCTAGTTCGTAACATCCACCCTTGACCGGTGTGTCACGACTCCAAGTTCTTCACGCCTAGTTTTCATCCAGGAACAAGTAGCCAGCAAGACGTCTTCAGGACACGTCTTTAAGGATTTCGCCGTAGGAATCTTGTTAAGTAAGAGTTGTTTTTTTTAAGAAATTTATAAACACTTGAAAAAAAAAAATCAGTAGTATTAACAGTTAATATTTAGTATGGAGCCAGAATTTAACACAAAACACAGTGAACATTTCAGACACCAGTGATACATTTTTTTTAGTGAAATAGAAATTGTAACAGAGTTAATTTCAGAGAGAGAATTTCAGTTATTTTCACTGTTATATTCAGTATAGAATAATTTTCTTTTATGTACCTTCCCGTACATTAGAGTGAAATATTGTTTACATTTATTTTTATTTTTTGTTTGCAAATTTTTCTTCAATTACTGAATTGAATTGGCTTGCAAATTAAGAGAGAGAGAGTTTACAGAGTTTAGAGATTTATAGAAATACTTGAAGCAGTTTCAAGTTAGACAGTTAAGTTTCAAGAATACTTGATATGAGTTCAAGTTACAGTTCAGACTACTTGATAAGAGTTCAAGTCAGATAGTTTCAGAATACTTGATAAGAGGTCAAGTCAGAAGGTTGCGCCAAGACGGCCAACCGCCCCAGAGATTTTTATAGAAATACTTGATCGAGTTCAAGTCAGAGAGTTTTATTTGAAGTCAGACAGTTTTATTTGAAGTCAGACAGTTTTAGCTCAAGTCAGAGTTTTACTTGAAGTCAGAGGAGAGATTTATTCAAGTCAGAGAGATGATTCGAAGTCAGAGAGTTCAAGTCAAAGTTAGTTGTTAAGTCGAAGTTAGTTTTCAAGTCCCAAGTTTTCAATGCAGTCAATTGAATTCAACCTTTTTTTTGTTGTTCAAGAGAATTTAATTCAACCTTTTTTTTTGTTGTAAAAGAGAATTAAAAATTCAACCTGAATTGACCGATTTGCGTCTTTGGTTTAACCTTTTCTTTGTTTGTAAGACGGAAATTCACTGATTTGACTTTCCCTTTTCATGCATTGTTATGTATATAAATATATAGTTATGTAATTCATTAATTGTAACAAAACCGTTTTTACAAAGGTTATAATAACTTTGATAATCATTGTAATGTATACGTGATAATAATAGTTGTGAATAATTAATTAATCGTGAGTAACTGTCCTTAAATTGTTATTGTACCATTTGTAAGGTATCAAACGAAAATTATAGTCAAAATTGACATACTACTACAGTATATGGCTATGAATTTTAGTTGTCGAAATTAATTGTGTGTCAAAATTCAATTTTAAAACCGTGAGATGTACTTTCATTAATTGTAAGTCCTCTAAGTTCGTTTTTTTAATTACCTTATACGTGTAACTGATTAATTATGTAAAATCTATAATCCTAATTGAATTTTATTACTTTTGACACATATTCGAATTCATTTACGTTCCGTCCCTTCAGTCACTTTTGCATTAAAAACTCGTATGCAAACATCATCGTTATAATCTTAATAATTTTTTGCTTACTATATATAAATTCTCGTTCATGCATTTATTAAGTTGTTTTATCTATTCCTTAACGTAAATGTATATATATATATAACCCTAAACCCATCTTAAATTATTATACATCATTTTTAAACTTTGTTAATTTAAAAAACCTTCCAAATCCCTACACATTTTACCACAGGTCTATACATCATCCACTACGTAATTCGATTTGTACCTACAACAGTCAATAAAAATGCATGCACACTATATATATTATATATATACAAACCTTATGCTAAAATCATTGAATATCACAATAAAACTATTTCATTACGTAAGTGCAAACTATGCTATATAATCTTAATCATTTTTGCTTCCTAATATATCTTGCTCATGCATTTATTCAGTTAATTTAACAATCCTCTCAAACTTATAAAATATACACTTTATACCTAATACACAAAAATACACACTAGACCACAGGTCTATACATCATCCATTACATAATTCTAATTTTTACCAACGCTAGTCAATAAAAATTAGTTTATAGATTGTACGATTTATATTTTTCCCTTTTTCCTAGTCATTATGAATGTAATTTTCCCCACAGAAAAAAAAAATATATAAAATTTTGCTAAAATTTTTTACAATATCATTCTTTGTCTAGCTTAATTGTTTATCTAAATTAAAGTATTAATTTTTGATTTTTTTTATATTTTGTAAGCAAGTGTCAT
>JAJOZX010000508.1:410000-412500 GCA_023014485.1 Bathynomus jamesi
GGTTATATATAGGCCCCCTAATCAAACAGCTGATACGGACGAAGCGTTATATCGTGAACTAAAGAGAATAATCGGTAGTGAGCAGGCTTTAGTTATGGGTGACTTTAATTGCGCCAACGTGAATTACGATACAATGCAGGGAGACGCGGAAGGTAATCGTTTAGTTAATTTTCTCGAGGATAGCTTTCTTATTCAAAAGGTTGGGGAACCTACGAGGTTGGACAGTATTTTAGATTTAGTAATAACTACGGATGATAGGCTAATTACTGATCTTCAAGTAATAGAACCGTTGCAATAGCGATCACAATATGGTAGAGTTTGTCCTCTCAGTAAGTCACTCGAAACCAGCTAACTCGACTAAAATTCCTAACTTCCAGCACGCAGACTTTAGTAAATTTCGAAATAAATTGTCACACGTCAATTGGGAAAACGTAATGGGGAACTCCAACGCAAAACTAATGTGGGAATCGTTCGAAACAGTATTTAGGACTATAAATGAGGAATGTGTACCGTACAAAATTAAGCGTGCGAAAGTAAACAACAAGCCCTTGTGGTTTACTTCTAGAGTAGGAGACATTATAAAGAGTAGAGATAGGGCTTATAGGCTACATAAGTGCGATAAAGACAATTTGTGGTTACGAAACAACTACATATCTCTAAGGCGTGAAGCGAAAAGTGTAATAAAAAAGTCCAAGCGCGAATTTGAAATCTCCATAGCTCGTGACGGTAAAGAAAACCCCAAGCGATTCTTTCAATACGTCAATAATAGAAATCCAGTAAAAAGCGTCTTGGGGCCTTTGAAAAATGTAAACGGAGATCTAGTTTCTGAAAACAAGGAAATGGCTACCTTGCTAAACGAATTTTTTACGTCAGTTTTTACTATAGAAGATGTAACGAATATCCCTACGGTCATAGACATAATACCTTTTGATAATGGTAATATTTTGGATAATATAGTGGTTAGTGAAGGGGAGTAATGCGCTATATTGATAAAATGAAAACGCGTAAATCACCGGGGCCGGATTCCATATATCCCATACAACTAAAAGAATTAAAAGATAGCATTGTTGTGCCGCTAACAAAGATTTTTAATGCGTCTATTTCTGAGGGGTGCGTACCAGATAATTTCAAGTTAGCAAACGTAACACCTATCTTTAAGAAAGGCGATAAAGGTGCGGCGGGAAATTATAGGCCAATCAGTTTAACGTCTGTTGTAGGTAAGCTACTGGAATCAATAATTAGGGATCGTATAGTCGAACACTTAGAATTGCATAAACTAGTTAGAAATACGCAGCACGGTTTTAGGCGAAACAAATCTTGCTTAACTAATCTTTTAGAATTTTTCCAAAGCGTGGTTGACGTTTACGATAGACATCGGGCGGTTGATGTAGTGTATTTAGATTTTCAAAAAGCGTTTGACACCGTGCCGCACAAAAGACTCATTGAAAAAACTAAGGCTCATGGAATCAGGGGTGTAGTAATAAATTGGCTAGAAGAGTGGTTGCGAGGTAGGAAACAGAGGGTGGTCGTTGATGGAGCGGAGTCGTGTTGGGCTAATGTAGCGAGTGGCGTTCCTCAGGGTTCTGTATTGGGCCCCTTGCTTTTTCTTATATATATTAACGATTTAGATGTCGGCCTAGTCAGTACAGTTTCAAAGTTTGCGGATGACACGAAGCTGGGTGGTAGGGCGATTAATGACGAAGATAGAGGTAAAATCCAGGAAGATCTGAATAAAATCGTTGATTGGTCAGTCACATGGCAAATGAGATTTAACGTTGATAAGTGCAAAATTTTGCATATAGGTTCGCGTAACGGTAATTTTGCGTATAGTATGTCAGGGAAAGATTTAACAAGCGTAGAGCAGGAAAAAGATTTAGGAGTTATAGTCACTGGTGATTTAAAAGTAGCGAAACAAAGTACAGCAGCGGTCAATAAGGCGAACAAAGTGTTAGGTTTTATAGCTCGAAATTTTGAGTACAAATCGCGCGATATTATAGTTCCTCTTTATAAATCATTAGTTAGACCCCATTTGGAGTACGCGGTCCAATTTTGGAATCCGCATATGCGCAAAGATATAGACAAAATCGAAAGAGTTCAAAGACGAGCAACTAAGATGATTCCGTCGCTTAGGTCAAAGTCGTACGAGGATAGGCTTAAGGAGTTAAAATTGACAACACTCGAGACTAGGAGGCTAAGGGGTGATCTAATCCAGGTTTTCAAAATTATGAATGGGTTCGATAACGTAGATAGAGATAGCTTTTTCGAAATATCTCAATATAATAGGACTAGAAATAACGGGTGTAAGTTGACAAGTAGAAGGTTCGAGACAGCAGTTGCCAAAAACTTTTTTACGCATAGAATAGTAAATAGCTGGAATAGTTTGCCGGTAGAAGTAATTAGTAGCACGTCTATAAACATGTTTAAAAATCGATTAGACGCATATGTTGATAGATTGGGTATAGTTTAAGGTAGTAAAATTAAGGCTTTGTGGTGATAGATC